>APFE030393247.1:172605-188399 GCA_000404065.3 Pinus taeda | reverse complement strand
GCAGAGAGAATGAGAGGAGGGCGTGGTCTGCAAGGGGGATGGAGGTGACCGAGAAGTTTTTGATGCAAGGAAGGATATTCGGGTTGGCAATAGCATAGTCAACCATACTTGCCCCACCTCCAAATGGTCTGCAGGTGAAGAAGTGCGAGGATGGGAAACAAGGTAAACCGTTCAGAATTACTAGCCCATGAGATTCTCCCAATTGAAACAAATATTTCCCGTAGGTTGTGGTGGGTCCCAGGTGGTCCTCAGATGTCCGGTGCAAGTCGACCGTGATCAGGTCAATCCCTCGAGTGCAAAATATATCATCTGTTCTATCATGCATAGGGATTTGGAGGTCTTTGGTCCGAGCGTTGAAGTGTCCTGTGAGAATGACATCTCCTACTGCTAAAAACCTAGTGATGTCAGAGTACAGGTCTGAAAAAGGGTCTCCGTCTGAGCTATTGTGAATAGCGTAGGAAGACGAGATAGGCGGGAAGTAACAAACTGCGATATAAGCATCTCTCGGCAGTGATGTTCTGGCTCTGATCTGAATCCACATGAATCTGGCAGACTCATCAGACGCGACTACTAAGACTCTGCTCCTGAGGCTATCTCGGACGAGGCAAGCCACACCTCCTGAACCCCTGACCCCCCCTGAGCTCCGTGTCTCCTGTCTGCAAGCTGCTATCCACTTGTATCCTGTGATGTCTAGGAGAGGCCGAACTGGGCTTGCGTGAGTCTCGGTAACCAGGAGGATGTCCGCTAAGCTAAGGGCTTCATAAAGTAGGCCTGCTGAGGACCAGAAAGAGCCATTACCATTCCAGCAGTGAACCGAGAGGCCGTGACCCGCCTCCCGTCCGTTCGAACCTATTGAATGAATTTTAGTCCATGGAAAGCAAGATTGGATATTACTCTTGAAGAACATGATGTACTAGAATATGTCTCCAAATTAAAGAAATCTAAGGAAATGTATGACAAGTTGATTGGAATGTATCAAGTAAACAACTTGACTAGAATCCTTGCTTTGAAGAATCAACTCAAGGACATTAAGATGAACAAAGGAGGGACCACTCAAGTATACTTCATGAGGATATCAAAAAACAAGGATCAGATGTCAACTGTTGGTAAAATTGTATCTGATAAAGAGTTGGTGTTGATTACGCTTGGAGGTCTTTCTCCAACTTGGGAAATTTTTATTATTACCATCAATAGCAATGATAGGTTTCCTACATTTGATGAGCTCCTGGGAAAGTGCAATCAAGAAGAGGCCAAAATGATTTCCAGAGGAAGAATTCCCAAGCATGAAGAGGGAGAAATCATTGCCTTTGTTGTGCAAGACAAGAAGCAGAAAGGAAAAATAGGTCATCACCTTTCAATAAGCTTGCTCTTAGATCCAACAGTTCCTATAAATGGAACATGAACTTATCAAAAGTTCAATGCTACAATTTCCATAAGCATAGCCATTATGCTTGTGACTATCCAGAAAATAGAAGAGCACCAAAATCCAACTACAACAATCGTAGCAACAATTTCCGATCTGATTATAGAAGAAGAAGAGAAGCTTTTGTTGTTCATAAAGAAAGCTATCGTTCTTCCAAGAGTTCGTGGAACCCAAGGTATGATACTAATGCAGCTGAAACAAAATCACATTACTTTCTCATTTCTGCTCTTTCTAGTTCCTCCCCAACAGATTCTTGTGACAGTTGGTTGGTTGATAGAGGTGCTTCAAGACACTTTACTGGTTATAAAGAAGTTCTTTCAAATCTAGTTGAGAGGGAGACGAATATGAAAATCATTCTTGGAAATAACTCTACATATCCTATAAAGGAATCTGGTTCTGTTTCTTTTCATCTGGATCAAGGTAAAACTATATCTCTTCAAAAAGTTTTATATGTACCTGGTTTGAAAAAAGAATCTTATATCTATATCTGCCTTAGAAGACAAAGGAACGAAAGTTGCTTTCATAAATGGAAAAGTTTTCACTTGGCCAATGAGATCTAGGATGGGAGATGCCTTCACTATGGAATTGATATTTGAAGGTCTTTATAAAGTCAATGGAAGACCAATCCATGTGTTGATTCATGACAACAATCATTAATGTGAATTTTAACACTGAAGGTCTGCTCATCTGCACTATCAAGCATTGCCTCATGTGAGAAAGATGGTTTCCGGAATGCTTGAGATTAGAGAATAGATCAGTTGTGGGTTCGAGATGGATCTACAAGATCAAGTATGTTGCAGATGGCAACATAGACAAGTATAAGGCTAGGTTCGTCACAAAAGGATGTGCTCAAAAGGAAGGAATAGACTATGAAGAAACCTTTGCCCCAGTAGCTCGGTATACCTCTATCAGATCCATTATATACCTGCAACACAGATGGGATGGGAGATTCACCAAATGGATGTTGAGACAATGTTCTTGAATGAGGTGACAGAAGAAGAGGTATATATCGAACAGCTAGAAGGTTTCGAAACACATGAAAAGAGAACTCATGTGTGTAGATTGAAGAAAGCCTTTATGGGCTGAAACAAGCACCCAGAGCTTGGTATGGTCAAATTGACAGCTAATTACAGTAGTTGGGATCGTCAAGAGCGATGTCGATCCCAAATCTTTATTATCTGTTGGTAGAAAGTGAGTCGTTAATTCTGGTATTATATGTGGATGATCTATTTTTGACAATATCATTCAGACTCATAGATGATTGCAAGAACCTGGCAACAAAATTGGACATGAAGGATTTGGGGTTAATGCACTACTTTCTAGGATTGGAAGTTTCACAGCAAGATGGTGAGATCTTCCTTGGCCAAGGTAGATATGCATCAGAAATTCTGAAAAGATTCAGAATGCATGATTGTCGACCAATGGCTACGCCTATGATTACCAATTGGAAGAAAATAGATGCTTCCAGAGACAAGGAAGTGGACCCCACCTTATACAGATAGCTCATTGGGTCGCTTATGTATCTGGTCAACATAAGGCCAGACATATGTTATGTTGTCAAAACCCTTAGTCAGTTCATGGTGGAACCAAAAAGGGTGCATTGGGCAGCAGCAAAGCACATTCTCAGGTATGTGCGGGGAACAGTTAATTTTGGATTAAGATACACCAAGGGCGATGATATCGAATTGAGAGGATTCACTGATGTAGATTGGGCAGGAAGTTCAGTAGACAGGAAAAGTACCACTAGGTATTGCTTCAGTATTGGATCTGGGATGACCTCCTAGTGCAGTAAGAAGCAGAAGTCTGTAGCATTGAGCTCGGCTGAAGTTGAGTATATGGCAACTAGCAAAGCAACATGTGAAGCTATATGGCTCAGGAAACTGCCTATTAATCTATTTAGAAAAAGGATGGAAGCGACAAAAATCTTCTGTGATAATCAGGGTTGTATCAAACTCTCTGAAAATCCAACGTTTCATGATCACTCCAAACACATTGATATTCGGTGTCACTTTATCAGGGACTGTGTTCAGCGTGGGGTGGTACAGTTGGAGTATACTCCCACAAGAAATCAGGTAGTAGATGTACTCACCAAGGCTCTAGGAAGAACAAAGTTTGTTCAATTTCGGGAACAGATGGGTATGTTGGAAAATCCCTTTCAATAGCGTGATGCAGCATTTGAGAGGGAGTTGTAGTACAGATGCAGCAATGGCAGTGGCAATGTCATGGGCAACAGTACAGTAGCAACAATAGCACAGTGTTGGTAGTAGCAACAGTGCAGAAAGGAGATGCTTCAGAAACAAAGCAACATGTAGTTGGGCATTGTTGCTACAACGATTTCCTCGCTAAGGGAGATTGTTAGTTTTTGGTAGCATTAGATGTGCTCTAACCATGAAAATTGGAGAGGCTAAGGCACATGAGTTCTAAAAGACCTAGAAACCATTTGGTGAAATTCCACCCAGATTGTATTTTATTAAAATAATTAATATTTTTAATGGGGTTCCTAAGTCTAAACTTAGGAAAATTAAGTATTAATGGGTGTTAATCAAAATATGAGTGAGAATGTTCTAGAAAGTGGATCAAGTCAGGAATTAATCTTAGTCATTAATTAAAGACTTAATCTCAATCGTTGAGGTCTCAACGAGAAAAGTATAATAAGGAGGCTTGGGGTTCATTTGAAAACACAGAGAGTTGATTAGTCAGTTCGATATTCCTAGGGCAGGGTTGGCTAAGGAATTCGAACAAGTGATCAAGCAGTGAGGATCAGAGACAGTACTGGAAGGAATTGATTTCCAGTTCCAGTGAATATACTTCAGAGAAAACAACGAAGGATCAAAGATCCAGCGCAGTGCCAAGGAGGGACAACGCAGCAACTGGAGGAGGTTGACGTAGAATTGTTGGGGGATAGCAAATATCAGTGCCAGGAATCACTGTGGATGATTGGCAAGAGAAATATCGATTTCTCAGCAGTAGAAGCAGCAACAGCTAGGGTGACGCAGTGAGAGGGATTCTCAACGCAGAAGCCACGCAGTGACTGCATAGGATCACGCAAAGATTGTGCAGTGAGTCATCCAGGAGCTAGGGTCAGCGCAAAATCTCTAGATTCAGTGTGAGAAAATTCTCACTATTTTTTCTATCAGTTATCTTCTTTGAGTGGATTGCCATTTCTCTAGGGCATCCAGATTGTATTCAGAAATTTACAATCAATAATAGAAACCCTCAGATCTGCTGCACCAGTTTCCCTGCATTGGGTTTTTCCGGGGACTATTGTCCAAAAACATGTGTCAATGTGATTGCTCATATGTTGGTGTTTCTCTTGCCTTTTATTTTCAGTTCATAATTTGTGAAGTCTACAGCTGAATTTATTTTGATATTTACTGAAGCATTGGTAAATAACTTATTATTGTAAATAAGTAGGAGAAATAAATCAATCACTGCAGCAAAATTTTCACATTTCCCAGATCAACAGGTTATGGGACCCTTAGGCCCAACGAAGTTTAACAAGACAGGGGGCATCGCATAGCTGTACTCCTGAAACCGCTAGTACAGAGGATCAACAAACCAGATTGAGTGCGCGGGGTACCCCCCAACATTCCCAAAACCGCCAAAGGGGGTGTCGTAGAGTGGTTTTGGTTTCTTAAAAAGAACCCCTGGCTTTGTGATGTCTGCACAAGGACATCCTAGGGCCCGCATAATCCTTCACAAACTCTAAACATCGTCACATATATATATTTGATTTTGGTCAAAAAGGATATTGTTGTGATCCTCTGACCATGTTAAAACTCAAACATTCCGTCTAGAAATGGGAAATGATCATCAGAACTAGCTTTTCTGATGCCATTTCTGATTTAGAGGTGTTTTGGGCATTTCTGATAACAAGGTCTGTTTCTCCTTGTCAAGATTCATGATCTTATGTTCTGTAATCAATATGTGCATTGGCCATTCCCTATGGTTGCATTTTGAATTTCAATTTCAATTTCAATTTCCAATCATAATAATAATAGATGGGTGGCTGCAGACAAAAAAAAGAGTTTTCTGTCTTTTCTTATCATTTTACCAAAATTTGGATGTATGAAATCATCTTTTAACTCGATGGACAATTGCTTTGACTGGATTCTAGAATCCATATGTTTTGACCTAGAAAACTGAATTCTTATTCTACTGTTTAAAAAACATATCACTGCAACTGCAACTCCATACACTTCATTCCACCCTTCGGTTGTATATATTCTCTTACAAAGCACATATTTTCTGCAAATCAATGTTTATCATCCCCTTAGCTTGACTTTTAAGTGACATGAACATATTTATATTTAGGAAATTCAAAACATTTGTCATTTTCCATTCTTTTCTTCTTCACATAAATTAAAGTTGACCAATCCTTTTGCTATTATGGCTATTATAATACCAAGTGATGCTCTAACATTCAATTTAACAGCTACTATTGAGGAACAATTGGTCATGCTATCATCTTTTCTGCTCCATAATACCGAGTACGACAAACATTCAATTTCAAATCCTCTTTCTCTGCCCCTTTCACCCCCTGACCCCCTCTACCCCACACAACACATACATACAGTACATGGTGCATACAAAGTCCAATTGATTGTTTATATCAACAGCTTACCAAAGTTCTCCTCAACGCAGAGCACAAAATATCTGGATCAAAGAAAGGGAAACAGGTTAGATGGTTGTGAAAATAATTTTTCTTAAGTTTCATTTCAGATAACATCCATGTCAGTGCTTCAAGCTAGCTTGAAACTCAAGGGATGGGCACTTTTTTTGGGAAAGACAACATCCTAGAACTAGGAATAGTAACTTTATATCTATATTTAGATTCACACTCGACCTGTCACTGCTAACCTCTCAAATTTTATAATTATCTTTTTAAATTCCTAGTTACTTTTGTATATCATATTTTACTTTTCTTCCTTTCAAGAGTTGGATGCTTATAAAGCCAATTTTTAAATGTTGAGAAAACTGACCTGCTGCTGTCTATAACAGGCTCAACTGGAAGTGGTTGATCCCTCCTTACAAATGCCTGGGCATATAATTCACCTATAATAGATGCAAAAAAAAAAAACCAGTACATTCATCGTTGATGTGCATTATTTTGAAACATTGAGTGGTCAATTCATAATATATTTGATCTAAGGAACTGTACAATTAAGACTTTCCAATGTGATTGCTGTGCTAAACCTGTGCTCTTATCCTCAAGCTTAATCATGCATTGATCCCCTTTGCTAACGACCCGCAATGACCCCTCCCATGCCCACTTATTGACATCCCACTCGTCCGCTCTGCCAGGGACAAGAAACAAACTTGATCAATTATCTCGGAAAAAAAAAAAAAACCATTTTAATTATTTTATTTCTACCAGTTTTTCATGCTTGCAATGAAAATTTTCACATACAGAAACACCAAGTGTTCATTTTTTCAAGAAGGATACAAGCAATAAGAATGATGTGGTCACACTGTCATGTTTTCATATGTAGTCATCATCAATAGCCAAGGCTGCTTGGAAGTGGGAGCGGGAGCAACAATTTTCAGAAGCTTCTAGGTCAGGAGCGTTTTTTATATAAGATATATTTTTATATATTTTGATGCATATATGTCAACAAAGCATGTAGAATGATAAATTAGTTATAGAAAACATAAAAACGTGGATTAAACCATATAACATCAATCATCTAGTAGTTATAATCTTCATCAACCACAGGTCCACAACATTTCGATTCTCATCAACCTTAAAGTTTCAAAGTTTCAAAATTCAATATATAACATTTGTCATCACTAAAGTTGTACTTGTAACCATTACCAAACTATAAGAAAGAATATCAAACATGAAATGAAACGTTTCATGAAGCATCATATTCATAATTCAATCCAATAAGTTATAATTGCCAACTTCAAACATCAAACTTAAATTGTCATATATTGTTTACAAAAATACCATAATAAAGAATCAATAGTTATAAGAAGTACCAGAAACTAGAAAAGACATGTAAATCTACTATCTACTAAAATTTCTTCTTCCCACGAGAAAATTCTAATTTATTTCCTCGTGATCTATGAACAATG
Organism: Pinus taeda; assembly: GCA_000404065.3. Taxonomy (NCBI): domain Eukaryota; kingdom Viridiplantae; phylum Streptophyta; class Pinopsida; order Pinales; family Pinaceae; genus Pinus; species Pinus taeda. The sequence continues at coordinate 180,898 of APFE030393247.1, read as the reverse complement.
GGAGTCTCCTCCCACATAGTTTGACTCTGCAATGGTCGTTAACCATATCCAAAACTAGAAGGCACATGATCTCCACGCAATGTTGCAGATGGAGGAGGCAGCAAATCTGGTGCGACTTGAGCCCTGCTAGTGGATGGGGGTGGCACTGTTGTTGTTGTTGTTGTTGCTTGATGACCGTCATCCTCATTGTCCAAAAGCTTTGCTTCTGATTGCTCTAAATGTAAGGCTCCATCCTCCAAATTATCCTCCTTTGGGTTGTGGTCCCAAGTGATATATGCTCTACCAAATCGAGCCCACTTGCAATAATGTGTCAACAACCTCAAGTTGTAGTGTACATAAACCAAGCTTTTTCCCTGTTTTGTTAAAATTGGCAACTAGGGCCAAACTCCATGTGGGTCATCTTATTTATGGTAGCTGATATTTTCTTGGATTCCTCTCGTGGCGAGGTGTAGGATTGATCTAACGATCATCCGATTCTGACATGTATTTATGGAGATATGAATTTATTTGTATTTACTTGACAAATTGTCAAGGTCGGCCAGCAGCTAAATGTGTGGCACACATCCTCAACGTTTCATATAAATACAAGATAGGTTGAGGCATTATTCACTCATCTCATCTCTCACATTCTTCTCTGCTTAGTTGATTGGGTTTACACACAAGGAGCAGCACACAAGTGGGAAGAAGGAGGACGCAGAAGGACAAAGTTGGAGGGCACAGAAGGACGCAGATTTGAAGACGCAGAACTGTTTGCTGCATTGACCAAGGCTGCAGATGCATCTTTGACCAGCGTGGAATTTCTAGGGCTGCGTTTTTGGTGTGGTTGCCTCTCCTAGGTAGGCCACAGATTTTGGCACGCAAACCGAGGCAATCTGACCTCAAGTTTGGCCAGCGTTGACTACCCTAATCGCTGGTAGCAGGTTTACTTCAGTTGACATCATTTGACTGGGTTTTTTGGACTGTTATTGGGCTGCATCTTCTTGTTGTTGGAGGCTAAGTTGACTAGGATATTGACCAAGCTAATTGGAGGTCAATTCTATCTTGTTTGACCAGCTTTGACTTTGTTGGTTAGGGTTTGTTGTTGTTGTCATAAAATTACAGATTTGTATATTTGTATTATTTCTCTCCCTGCTGAATTATTGAAAATTATAGAAGAATTGATCAAATGGTTTCCCCACATTAGGGTTTGTCCCTGGCTAGCCGCCACATCTGGTGTCTCTTTTCTTGGCTTGTTTTCTGTCGATCTATTAATGTTCTATCAACATTTTACTTTATGTTAATGTGATTGCTAAACAGTGACTAATAAGAATAAATTGAAGTAAACTGCAGTAAGCATAGAACATACCATAAATTAACATGGTATCGGAGCTAAGGTGAAGAACAAGCCCAAGTAAGAGCAAGAGCAAGAGCAATAGACTCCATGGGTTCCTCATCACACTTCCCCGCCGAAGACAAGCTTTGTGAGAAATCTGACTATCACGGATGGAAGATGTCTCTCAATCTGACATTGGAAGAGCAGGAAGTGTTGGACCATGTGAGAGGTAAAAGAATTGAGCCTCCATCAAATGCATTAGTTGCTGCAAGGAACAAGTGGACCATGGGAGAAGTCAAAACAAAGAAGATCATCCAAGACTCTATCGACAAGTGCTTGGTGGCCTACGTTTCCAAGTTGAACACTTCCAAGGAAATCTACGATAGATTTGTAAGTTTGTTTAAAGTTAGTGATAGACAGAGAATGTCATCGGCAGTAATAGCTCTCCTTGGAGATAGATATTCCGATTATCAATCACCAGATGAACGATCCCACAGCAACTATGGTAGCTCCTTAGCTGGACAGCAAAAGCTACTCCAAGCTTCTCTACTGCTCTACGTCACTCTGTGGGGACTGCGTCACCCTTCCCGATTCACCAACACTCAGTTTGCCCCACGAAAAATCTCTCGGCCCTGCGTAAGCTCTGCTCGCCTCTGCGTCAGCCTTCCTAGGCTCTACGTTGTCTATCTGGCACTATCTCTACCTCTCTGCTATGTATTCTCGGCCTTGTGCCGAATTGCCCCTCGGTGCAATAGATCACTAGCTCGATTCTCTCAGCAAAAGCCCGCTCCAAGAATCGAACTGGCTGATCAATCTTGGTGTATCTTCAACTGACCCTCAAGCCTCCTCTTATACTTTTCCTGTTGAGTCTTCAACGGTCGAGATTAAGTCCCTAATCAATGGCTAAGATTAGATTTGGCTTGATCCATGTCATTTAGAACATTTCTCACCCGTTTTATATTAATACCCATTAATATTTTAATTTTCCTAAGTTTAGACTTAGGAACCCCATTAAAAATATTAATTATTTTAGTATCTTTCCAACCGGGTGGAATTTCCCCAAACGATTTTTGGGTCTTGGAGATCTTATGTGCCTTAGCCACTCCACCAATTTTCATGGCTAGGGCACATCTGATGCTACCACAAATCAACAACTAGTGGCCTCATGTTTAGTCTTTGATCTTTTTTATTTGTATTGTGCTTCCTCCTCTTCCCTTGTGAATTTGGCTCTCTATTGTGTTGTCACATTTGCATAGGTTTTGATTCCTATTGGCTTATTTCCATCCCATAGACTTTTTCCCACATAGATGTTGTCTCACACAGGTATATGAACTTGTGCATGTAGATTTGCAATGGGGGCATATAAATTTAGTGGTTTGCCCCCTTCCCTTCGCCAAGCCTTGTAGCATATTTCCACAAGGGTGTTTGGTCTATTTTGGTTTTCTTTCCATCATCATCTTCACTTCCATTATCTTCCTCCTCCTCTTTCTCCACAGTATCCTAATCCACCACTACCCACTTCTTCAACATCTTCATCACTTCTTCTTTTGTTTCCCAACACCATCATAATAACCAAAAATGGAACCAACAAGATAAGGCTAAGCCATATACCCATCATGCTTGTTGAAGCTTGAGATTCTTACCTGCAAAAAAATGAGGGAGGAATGGGAAAGAGTAGGAGAAGAGAACATCTAGATTTTAGTAACGATTTCTACTTCTAGAATTGATAGACTCATTCAACATATACAAAACACAAATGTTACATGGAAAAAAAACAAGAATGGGATTAGACCCTACCTCTTTGGCTCTCCAATGGTGGTGGCAACCTTCAATCTCCCAAGCTCTCACAAACGGCAACCTTCAATCTCCCTTGCAAGCTCCCACAATCTTATCTTCTCAATCCTCTTAAATCTTCTCCTCAAGGCTCAAACCCTCTCAATCTCTCTCACAAACTCATAATATGATGTTAAGTGGGAGGGGAGAGCCTTTTATTCCCCTTGGCCCTACCATTTCCCTCCAAAAACCAAAAAAATCCCAATATGGGTTGTGCGTGCACTAAAGGGCCAAGATCAATTTTTTTGGATGGGGAGCGTCAAGGAGCGCCCTCTCGGAGCACTCTTGAAACCTCTAGAGAGCGTTTTTTGCACTACAAGAGCACACTTCGAGGGGGGTGGTCCCCCACAACTCTGGTTCAACCTACTTCAGTTCAAATATCCAAAGAAATATTACATCTAAAACGATCAGATTGCAAACAACACAAGTGGAAAGAACGTAAATTGGTATTGAACACTACCACAAAAAGATATTAACAAAGTTCATATATCAATCTGTTACCACACAATCTAGCAAGGCCCTAAGGGGAACCTACGGGATAACTACTAGACTAAGTGACAACAATGGGGCAATGACCCACTGCACCACAACCAAGGTACCCTGCTCTTTACGGACTTTCACCAATGAGAGGAGTCCTGGTATGATTGTGATCAACTATAATAGATATTCTAGGTATGAAGGTTCAAGGTGATGGAGCTCGAACTCATTCGAAGAGAGGCTCCATAAAGGTACCAAGCTTCAAAGAAGAAAAATGCTCTCTAAGAAAACCCCTAGAAAAGAAGGCACAAGACATAGGGTTTTGAAGTTTCTCGATGGTAATGGGTATTCACAAGGTCAAGGCTCAAAGAGAAGATAGGGCTTCTTGTGATTTATTCCAATGAATACTAAGCTCATACAACCCTCAAAGAAGTCCCCAAGGTGAGTGAGAAAGACCTAGGTTTTCCCTATTGGAGCACCACCTAGGGAAAGAGATTTTATAACTGAAACTTGGGCAAGTGCCCACCAAACTTGGAGCATAGGTAGCCTAGACCCTAAGCTTGATGTTTGGACCCTTGAATTCCAAAAAAATTACCTCCCTAAAATTTCGCTACAAGCCCTACATTTCCACCCTACCTTTAGGGGACCGAAATTTAAGAGGCAAAAATATGGAGAAAAAGGAGCTTGATCATCAAAATCTTTGGACTAGTGCCTAGTCCTTTGGGAAATGGGGTCTTGAGATGCTTAAGATAAGATAAAACATCTTTAAGGAGGCTCGAAATCGATGCCCTAAGTACCAAATTCAAACACTTACCAAATGTTGCACGACACAAACTCGTATAAGACTTGTCTGGCTATCGACTCGACGACTCATATAATAATCGAGAACGACTTGTATAAGACTCAACAAAATACATAAACAAAAAAAAGGAAAAAAAATCAAAATTTCCTGCCAAGGACAGCCTTCTACAGGTTCATACAAGTTTGATATGAGTTGTATGTGAGTCAATGCAGGTCTTATGCGAGTCAACGCGGGTAAGGATCTTATGTCCGAGTTCTATGAGAGTGACTTGTTTTGGCATATGGCTCGTCAAGTCCTGCAAGACTTGACGGGTCTTAAAAGGGTCGTGCTTCACGACATTTACCCTCTTCAAGATATAATGAAGTTTCATGAAGAATTCAAGGACATTGATTCACTAGGAACATTCATTACATGCCTTATGTCAAATAACATATGCAATACTCTACTAGAAAAAATTTCCAAATTTAATCCTCAACAATTAGGGCACAAATTCGAATATTCTAGAGCAACAATTCCATACATTAAACAATTTTCAAAGAAAAATTCCATCAACAAGAAGCACTTACAAAGAGACATGCAATATATCCATCAATCATTCAAGAAGAAATGTGAATTATCTTCCACACATCAAAATGCATCAAAATAATTTCCAATAGCTCTGTTGTCGCACAAATTGTCACGACAACACTCAGACCGGGGGCTGTCACCCTGATCCCCAATCTCTCCGTTTAAGCCGTCTCCCGCGGCTAAGGGGGGTAGATCCTATAGGATAAAGGATGACCAACTGTGGACCAATTGGGTTGGGAGACACAGCAAGGCAAATTAGCACTTGATTGATTTTAGAAGTTAATGTACCAGTGCCTTATGGAGTTAATGATTAAAGAATTCTTTATCAAGAGCTGCAGAAATATGAACTTTATAATTCCATGATTAACAATCATTTATAAGCAAAATGCAAGATATTCAACAAACGCATAATGCCTTAACAATAATCTAGCAATTAAACTTCAAGAAAAATCAAGTGTTTTAAATGATCATAAAATTTAAATGTTGACCAGTTACCACTTTCACATAGCTAACTTCAAATAAACATTTAAGTGCATTTAACTATGGAAAAGTGGAACATAGATACCACTAAAACGCCAAAAAATGAATTTTCAATTTTTTGGTAAGCTTTTTCAAAAAAAAAAAAAATATTATATTCTTTTATTATTTTTTTCTTATTATCAAATAGACCAACTAATTAAACTTTAAACTGCATGAAATATGAAATTTTAAACATATACAAATGAACACGGAATTTAAAACTAAATATTATAAAATAAAGTCTAAACCTAAGATCTAGAATTCTAAATAAAACTCAGACCTTAAAAAAATAAACTTTATGTCTTTTTTATATTTTTAATATTTTTTGATATTATTGTTAGTCTCAAATAAAACAAAACCAAATCCTTACTAAAGACTAAAATCTATCTATAACTTTTTTTTTTTTAAATTTTAAAAAAATATATCCCACAGATTCCTAAAAAGAAATAAAAAAAGGACCCTTTTTACTTTTACTTTATGAAACAAACTACAAGCTAAAAAAAAAATGTTTAATTCTAAAATAAAAATTCAAACCCTAAAATAAAACCAAAAGGAGATCGAATTTTTATTTTTTTTATTTTTTGATTTATTTACAAAAAAAAATAAAACTAACTAACTTGAAACTAAGCTACATGCTAAAAAAATAAAATTGATTTTTTATTTTATTTTTTTTATTTTTTAAAAGTAAAAAAATAAAACAAAACTAAATATAATTTATATTCTCAACTTCAAAATTAAAACTAAACTCTAAATATCTAAAATCAAAACCTAGCCAAAATCTAATTTAAATCAAATGAAAATCAAATTTTTTAATTTTATTTAAATAAAACAAAATTGAAATGAATAAATCTAAAAAAAACTAAAACAAAAATTATAATTCTACCAAAAAACAAGATACAATAACCTAAGAAATCACATGAAATCTAACTATGCTAACCTTACTATACAAAAAAAAAGGAATATCGAATGTCTGGATTTGCTTCCTGTTTGCAATTGTGCAAGTCGACGGCTTTGCTGATTGAGCAGCTGAAGGGAGAATACGTGGACACGCTTGCAAGTTTTGGAGAAGCGTAAGGAGTATGTATACAGCTGAGGAATGCTTGACATCAAGCAGAGATGAGAATGAAATGGCCAAAGAAGAGTTGCGTGAGGGCTGGCGAGGCAGCGTGGAGAAGCCGCAACAACGTGGAATGCAAGGGAATGCATATTGCATGCCTGGACAGTAATGAGGGAGCAACAAAAAAAAATTGAAGTGTTTTTTGCTGCGCGTACATACAGGTCTAAGGGAGCTGCACAGGAAAAGAAATGGACGCGGAGAGATAGGCGGAGGGGCTCCGTGGAGAAATAAGGACGCAGAAGGGTTTGTGATGGCAAGTAAAAAAAAATCCGCAATCTGGAAGAAACAGCAGCGAGGCCTTTCAGCAGCAAAGGGGATGCGATTTTCTATGTGATGGGTATAGAGATAAGCACGATGAGCTAGGGGAGCTGGCAGCGAAAGATGAGAGAAGCTGGAATGGTTTGAATAGAGAACGTTGAATGGAATGGAGCAGCAATTTTACGTAAAGGAGGCAGTGATTCCCTTGCAGCATTTGTTGCCTTCAAAAATATCGAAAAAAATTCTCTGTAACAGCAATGAAACCCTCGGCAACAACAGGTAGCAACAAACAGACAATCTGAAAACCCTCAAAATTCTTCAAAAGAGCTAAAAATTTTAAATCAATCTACTTCAGATTTCCCTGATGAAAGACCCCACAAGAAATTTCTAGATCTTAAGTGAATATTTCTACCAGAACTGACCCTAGGGCCAGATCTTACCCTCCAGGTCCTAGATCTAGCTTCAGATAAAATGTTCTCTTTCAACCTGCAACCTGCAAAAACCGAAAACAAACAGCTAGAACTTGAAAATGCAAAAAATAAATGAAACCCTAAAAAAAAACACCTAAGAACCCGCTAAATAATTACAGTGTTTACAAACTGAAGGCTCTGGGTAGCCACATTTATCGTTATGCCACAAAAATATTTTCAGAATTTTAAACTTAATGTGAGGTGCTTCAGAAAACCCTTCATGCATTCATAAAAAAAATTTAAATGATAAGCCCGGGATTAAAACTGACTGGGCTCTTTCAGAAAACGCAATCATTAGTTGGTTGGTTCAGCCGAGAACTTCCCCGAACGCCCGGTAGTCTAAAAAAAAAATCCTGCACAGCTTAAAGCCAACCATTAACATAGAGGGAGAAAATAACAGTGAAATTCAGATCAAATGGAGATACCTGCCATCATGTTTCAGAAATTAAACTATCATTCAAACCCCAGAGATCAGACAAGATACCTGTGCCTAAATCAATCTTCATCAAGCTATTATCAATGGCTGAAAATAAAATTATGCAGGAAAATAAAACATTTTACAGCATTTCCAGAAGAGTAACACCAGCAAGATTTTCAACCCCAAAGTCTTTCTTTATTGCACAAAAAATGACTACAAGAGAGCTTTCTTTAGCACCAGACTCTAAGATCCAAATTGATCTCAAATGACCCCTAACACCCTATTTAAAGGAAAATTTCCCCACGGCTAGTTCGAGTGATCCATGTCAAAATGATCTCGGCCATCGATGAGGATCAAAATCCCTTTTAATCTCATCCGTTGAATTCTTAAATATTAAAAAATTTAAATCTTGCATTTATTTTCTCAAAATTGCTTATTATATTTTTTATTTTATTTTATTCTTCAAAAAAAAATTATTTTTTTTTATTTGTTATTATTTTTTATTTTATTTTTTTACTAT
>APFE030393247.1:152162-171475 GCA_000404065.3 Pinus taeda | reverse complement strand
ACCTAGACTTAGCTTAGAGGGGATTAAAACATTTTCTAACCCTCAAGACACTTTACATCATGACTTTTACAATTTTACATCTCAAGGGGGAAAACCCATTTGACATAGACCCTCATAGACCACCCAGTTCTGTGTCACAAATATAATCTTGAAGATCTAGCAATTTGTAATAACCTAACCGAATAATTAGGATCATTTCCAAATTACTTTTACATAAACTCGAAGCACACTAGGATTCACCTAAGATTCCAATGACAAAATTCATTCCGGCTTTGGGGTTATCCTGAAAGAAAACTCTGTCGATCATGGATCTTTTTCAAATTATAAATTTTCCTTCCAAATGCTAGTTGAGTTGATGATGTCATGTTGATGTAGGGTCGTTGGAGGGCCGCATTGATTCTTATCGGTACCAAGATGAGAAAGAAGGATTTGTAAATCACCAGTTAAGGGATGGCCCCTAATTCTCCATGCAAGTCATCATGTGAGGCCCTAATATGGTTTTGGGGCACAAACGTTGGTCTCATGGGTCTCCTAAAGATAGATAAGCCTATATAATCCTCCAAATGAGGATGGCCCCTAATTCTCCATGCAAGTCATCATGTGGAGCCCCAGTATGGTTTTGGGGCACAAACATTGATCTCATGGGTCTCCTAAAGATAAATAAGCTTGTATAATGCTCCAAATGAGGGCTCTAATGATGGTGCCTTCCCTCCCATGTCTCAAGGGTGAGACATGTGAAATTTTTAATCTATTGCAACAACTGGAAATTATTCTTCTAACTAATTAAAAATTAGGTGCAATTTATTTGCTACGACAAATAACGAATAAAATCACAACTACAATTTTCACTATAAAAAATGCTACAAAAAATAAAATGTTGGAAACTTAGAAATATAGAGCACACACACAAAAATTTGACACAATTATTTTTGGACAAATGTCCCTAGAAAAACCCAGTTCGGGGAAACCGGTGTAGCAGATGAGGGTTTTATTACTATGCAGCAATGAAATAATCCGAGTACAATCTGAATGCAGAAAATTGGCAATCCTCAGCAAGAAAATATGGGAAAATCATTGAGGGAATTTCTCCCTCCTCCAAAGGTAATCCTGGCACAACACCACTCAAAAATTTGGTCATCCAAAACCCCTATGCAGGCTTTTGCGCAGCCTGTAACTCGCTCTCCTGGAATCTGTCTTTGAGTCAGGCGTCCTACTTGTTGATGTTGTTGGAAGTGTCCCTCCGACCCTCTGGAAAATTTTCCCGGCCTCTGGAAGCTTAATCGACCCCCTGCTCAGCTAAATCGATCCGTCACTCTGAAGCTACCCACATAGTCCCTGCGCAACCTCTAGTGGAATAACTTTGCCTCTTGTTGTTGCCTCTCCAAAACTAGAAACTTCCTCCAAATTCGCTTCTACTACTCCCTCTCAACCTTTGTGTCCCTTTTGGCTCGAACTCCTCTCCCTATTGAATCACCAACTGAGTAGCTCGATCTGCCAAGAAAACTCGCACACCAAGTGGCTAGCTCCAAGCCCACCGACCCCCTGTTATAATATCTCGTTGGCGAACCAACGGCCATGACTAAATCCTCATCAACGAGTAAGATCATCTCTAAGTCGATCCATGTGAGTTTCTAGAGAAATCTCACCTTTCTCAATTAATTACTATTGATCAATCACTTTTCCTAAGTTAGACTTAGGAAATACCTAATTATTGACTAATTAACTTAATTGAGCCATCTCTAGGTGTTTTCTCCTTAAACCTTTTCTGGGTTCTAGAGAACCTGTGTTTCTTAGCCTCTCTGACCGAAGTCAAGACTGCAACACCTGTCCGATGTTACAAAAACTAACACTCCCTCTTAGCAAGGAAGGTGTTCTCTTTGTCTTATAACATCTACCCCTACACATTGTTGATGTATGACCACTGTGACAACCTGCCACTGCCCACCAAGCCACTATGCAACTCTAATTCATCTGTTACTCTAAGTTGAACCAACTTGCATCTGTGTTGTTAGTGACACTGCACTATACACCCTATACAGTTGTTAACTCTGCAGTGCACTACAACTGATCGCATGTTGTTGTTGTTGTTGTTGTCACTGCAACTGAGAACCAAAAACTCTTGTCCTACTACTGCAAAGGGTTCTCCACTATACCCATTTGTTCTCTCAAATACACGAACTTAGCTCTCCCTAGAGCTTTCGTGAGTATATCAACAACCTGCTCTTCTGTGGGAACCTGTTGCAACTGGACTACTCCACACTACACACGATCTCTGATGAAGTGATACTAGATTTCAATGTGTTTCAACCTATCATGAAACACTGGATTTCTAGAGAGCTTGATGCAACTCTAATTATCACAATAGATATTGGTCGCCTCCAACCTCCGATCGAACAAGCTCACTAGTAGCTTCTGAAGCCATATAGCTTTGCACATGGTTGTGATAGCTACCATATACTCTGCTTTTGCAAAGCTCAATGCTACTGACTTCTGCTTCCTGCTGCACCAAGAAACCATCCTTGATCCAATGCTGAAGTAGCACCCTGATGTGCTCTTTCTATCCACTGAACTGCCTGCACAATTTGCATCTGTGAAGCCACATAATCTGACACCATTGCCTCGATTATACCTCAATCCATACTCGACTGTGCTACACAAATACCTTAGAATATGTCTCACTATTGTCCAATGCACTCTCTTCGGTCCCACCATAAACTAATTGAGAGTGTTAACCACGAAACAGATATTTGGCCTAATGTTGACCAAATACATGAGGGAACCAATAAGCTGTCTATGCAAGGTAGGGTCAATGTCCTCGTCCTCTGATGCATCTATCTTCCTCCAATTTGTGATCATCGATGTAGACATGGGCCTACAATCTTGCATCCTAAATCTCTTCACAATCTTTGTAGCATATCTCCCTTGCCCAAGGAAGATCTCCCTATCCTTCTGCCACACTTCCCAGCTTAGGAAGTAATGCATCAACCCCAAATCCTTCATGTCAAACTCTACTTCCAAGTTCCTCTTGTAGTTCTCTATGAGCCCTAATGACGCTATCAAGAATAGGTCATCCACATACAACACTAGAATGAGTGGCTCATCCTCTACAATCAAATAGTAAGGGTTGGGATCTGCATCACTCTTGACGAATCCCATTTGCTACAAGTAGTTGTCAATCCGACCATACCATGCCCTAGGAGCTTGTTTGAGCCCGTATAGAGCTTTCTTCAATCTGCACACGTGTGTGCCTCTCATGAGTCTCGAAGCCCTCTGGTTGCTCTATGTATACCTCCTCTTTTATCACCCCATTCAAGAAGGTTCTCTTGACGTCCATCTGGTGAATCTGCCATCCCATCTACATTGCTAGGGATATAACTGACCAAATAGAAATATATCTAGCAATTGGGGCGAAGGTCTCCTCATAGTCTATCCCTTTCTTCTGCGCATACCCATTTTCCACAAACCTAGCCTTGTACTTCTCCACACTACCATTTGCAACATACTTAATCTTATAGATCCATCGAGAGCCCACAACTAACCTGTCCTCATGCCTCGGCACCACTTCCCAAACATCGCTCGTCATGACAAAACTATACTCTTCTACCATGGCATCCACCCATACTTAACGTTGTGCGACCTCTTGATAGCTGGAAGTTTCTATAACCTAAGCCACCAATGCTTGCTACCTATCTGGTTGTTTGTGTTCTCTCTTGTTCGTCCTTGGAGATCCAACAAACTCCTCTGCCTCTCTCAATGTATGACAAACTTCCATGTTGGTTCGACCACTAGTGGTGGGAGGATCTACTAGCTCCTCATCTTGCCTCTACTACCCCGTCTGTTGTGGACTCACTAGATCTACTGCACATGAGGATATGTTGGTACTATTAACAGCACTAGATCCCTGTAACTGTCCCTGCAGCGGTCCCTGTTGTTGGACTAATGGAGCCTCTGTTGGCTCACTCTCAGTCTGATCACCTGCTGGCATCGCATAAGACTTCTTGAAGGTTTTGTCCTCCATAAAATTCAAGTCCCATCTCATGATAATCTTCCTGTTGCTAGGAATGTAGATCTTGTATGCCTTAGAGGTTTCGCTATACCCAACGAAATATCCTCTCTTTGCAAGCTGATCCAACTTGGTACACTTCTCATCTGGTACATGGCAATAAGCGATGCTGCCAAAGATACTGAAGTGACTTGACTCCTGGCTTCTTCCGTAAGAAGACCTCTTTTGGTGTTATCTTCCCCAACGCCCTGTGAGGAACCCTGTTCTGAATATACACCATCATGTTACATGCCTTTTCCTATAGGAACTTGAGAAAATCCTAGTCATATAACATTATCTTTGCAGCCCTAACTATATACATGTTCTTCTACTCTGCTATCCCATTATGTTGTGGATTGTATGGAGTTGTCCACTCTCTTTTGATGCCTTCCTTCGCACAAAAACCTGTGAAGTCACTATTTGCATACTCACCTCCGTTGTTTGAGTGAAGCACCCTGATTGTTTTCCTTGTCGCATTCTCCACCAAAGCCTTAAACTCCTTGAAGCAATCAAAGGCCACATCCTTGGTTTTCGGAAAATAGATCTAGGTTTTCCTGGAATGATCATCAATGAAGGTGACAAAGTATTCGTACCCTCCGAGAGACATAGTGGACATAAGGCCACATATGTCTAATAAGTGTATAAGTTATAACACACCATCGGATTTGTTGTCGCTCTTTGGGAACGTTGCCTTAGCATGCTTCCCAAGCACGCACCCCTTACACACATCATCATGTTTTGTGCCTAATTGTGGAACACCTGTTATTGTCTCCCAAAGCATTCTAAGTGCTCCATTATGTAAATTTCCCATCCTCCTATGCCATAACTCATTCAAGTCTTTTCCATTGTTGTTGCAATTGCTTACTAGTGCCATTGGAGAGTCGAAGTGCAACTTGTATAATTTGTTGCTTCGTACCCCAATTTGTTTCACCTTCTTCCATTTCTGGTCTTTGATGAACACCTTCTTCCCTACAAAGTGGACATCATACCCCTTATCTTGTAACTGGGATACTAAAATTAGGCTCATACCCAAACCGGACACATGGAATACATCTGCAACACTGGTACTTGCTCATGACTCCCTTTGAATGCATTTCGTCTTGTTTCCCATTGTTATCTGGAAGTCCATTTCCTCCTCATTGTAGTTGGAGAAATATTCTCTAACTCCTGTTATGTGAGTTGAGGCTCCATTATCTATATACCAAGCTCCCTGTGACGCAGAGCTAGTTAAGCAAGCAAATTCGTCCTCCAATCTGGAAGACAATTTTGTAGCCCCCTAAGTATCAAATTTGTCCATGGCAATACTGGATGACTCTAGAAACTTTACTGAAGACATCCTGAGTATAATTTCGCGTGTTATTTCTCTTCTACCCAACGTTGATTCTACTACTGCAAAACTGTTGCAAAAACAACTTCGCCCAGATCTACTCAACGAAATATCTGATCTACCCACCGAAACTGTTTTCCGGCACCACTATGCTTGTTGGAACTCCTACTGAACCCCTGTCAAGCAATTCGAATTGTCAATGCCTTGTGGACCCAGAGATGGAAGATGATAAAAGAGGGCTTGTAATTTGCAGAGGGGAGTGAGAAATGCAGAAAGAGAAAACGAGACCACGCTACCAAAATCGAGGTTTCCAAAGTAGTGCCCTTCCTAAAGCTACAGGCCAATAGGGGTGATCCCACGAGATTAGAGTTGAGGGTTAACCCCCCATTTAAGGTGAGGGAACAAGACCCCAGTGAAAACCCTTTCTTCTTCCAATTCCCTCAATAATCCATGCCCAAAATGTCCAATGAAAAACAAGCATAAGCACCCAATTGCACAATGAAAAACATAACTTCCTGGTTGGAATTCCCACCTTTGAACATATGTTCTCGACATATGGGCAAGGGGCACATGATTGATTTAGGGAGTGGAGATCAAATGGCACAATACATCGGCCACATCGTTGGCGGTCAAGGGTTGTTGGTTGCTGACTGAAGAGATGTCTAGGAGAAAAAAAAACTCTCCTATGGGGTGACCCACTTTTGGTGGGTAACGCAATCTAACTAATCTGCTTGACAATCAATATATAATGCCACTAAGGCAAAGATATATTGTAGTTGGAAAAGACTGTCACCAAATTTTGATGTGGAGCCCTTTTACTTAGCATACAAGGGCTTTCTACACAACTACTCAAAGTGGCAATACTGCAGTCCTTAGTGTCAGGAATGTGGACCCTTCAAAGTTCACACAAGTGCAAAGAATATTGCAACTCTAATAAAAGAATCCATTCAGTCCATGAAAAATTTACAACATAAACACAATATCTTGCTCATTATTTCCCTCTATTCTCGAATCTTGAAATACTCAAGGAGGCGACCTATCATATAACAATGAAATATAGAATATATAGCAATCAATGAAATTTGAAGAAAACCATAAAACATAAAATATGAATGCCAATTGACAATGGCTCTTGCTCAAAACTTATTTGTTGTCACATATCAAGGTAGATGATTAGCATGTTGAAGAATGTAACTAGTGTCAATCTTCATAATTATGTTTGAGTCATGATGTAATGTATTTGTCAAAAGAAAGAAAAAGAAAATTATTTATTAAGCATGGGTTTCATGCTCTTATTATTTTATTTCTAGATCAAAGCCTCCATTGTAGGCTTCTAAGGTTTATGTCAATAGTCCTTGTCCATGTCATCTTGTAATAGACCCTTCTTGGGCTTTTGTATCATGTAAATAAATTTATTTTTGAGTCAAAATAGTCATTTTGTCCCTACTCACTAAGTCGGCCCTCTCTTGGAGAAGTTGGCCCAGTTAGAGGGAATTCAACCCTGCGGAAGCAGTATATATAGAGGCAGCTCGACTCATTTGAAACACACACTCAACAAGTTCAATCTACAAGTGAAAGAGGCAGAAAAAGAAGAGCGAAGTGAAGGAGAAAGGAGAAAGAAGTTGGGAAAGATAAAATCGAAGTTTTGGGCATATCTCTCTCACATGTGCAAAGTCTTCAAGGGTTTTGGACAAATAAATGGGGGACGAAATTCTAAAGCTAGGAGGCTGAAATTCTAATTTGAAGTTGCATTTGAGGAGCTGACACTTGGAAGATTTGGCAAAGTTTGTCCACAAGAAGGAAGGGTTGACTTGGTGATTGGAGGAGGTCTTTCTCTAGGTCAAAAGGGTCTTGGATTGTCCCACCTTGATTTGAATCTACTAGTGGGAGATTTTCACTAGGTTTTCCCCTTCACAAGGGTTTTAGCCCTAGTTGGGTGCCTATATCTGGTGTCCTTGATCTTCAAGTTTTATTTTGACGATTGCTTGATGAGAATAAGCTAAATGAAGAACATAAATAAAGTTAATAAGAATACAAGAATATCACAAGTAATTATCAACATAAGAAAGTATTTTTGTGTTTCTGATTTTCTAACATAGTATCAAAGCTAAAAGGTGAAAGAAAAGAAAAAGCTAGCTTGAAGATCTATTGAAAGAAGGGAGGATCAGAAGAAAGGATTCAAGACAAGATCATAAGAAGAAGGGACGAATCAACATCTAGAAAACCTATGACAACTTCAATGAAGACAAAGAATAAGTTAGAAGGAATTGTTACCACTCAAAATAGCAAGGGGCCTATGGGGAATCCGTAAAGGGAAAATGCTAGGCCAAGGGCAACAAATGGAGTCTTAGCCCACTATCACCTTAGCTAAGGTTCCCTTCTATTTATAGACTTTCATGATGGGAGGAGAACCGATTGTGAAAATTCCTGAATCTAACACATCAGAAACACCTACTGCATTTTCTGGTTTACTATCTCCTACTTGTTCTTTGCATTAACAAGTTATTTAAATAAATATCGAAGTAAACACAAATGTAACCTTCACAAATATACAAAGTCGCAATTGAAATAAACTGAGACAACACAAGGGACACCATTATTTTTGGACAATCGTCCCCATAAAAACCCATTGCAGGAAAATTGTTGCAACATATAGAGGGTTTTATTATTAAGCATATTTTGAATACAACTAGGGTGCCAGAAATGGCTCACCCTTCAGACAATTTCCTTGGCAGCAATACCTCTATTCAGAGAAAGAGATTCTGGCTTATCAGCAACCGGATCATCAATCCCACAGTGGCTTCGACTATTCCTTGTGTTGGACAGCGAAAGCTGATCCACGCACTCTCTGGAACTGCGTCACCCTCTCTGGCTCTACGTTAGCCAATCAGCTCTTAGTCTGTCCCATTGAATCACCTCAGTGCAGCCTCTGAAGCCCTCTACGTCAGCCTCTATGGCCTTTGCGTCAACTTCTTTCGCCCTCTGTGTGCTTTGCGCTAGCCTCCTTAGCCTCTGCATCAGCCTTCCTAGGCTTTGCGTTGCTTCTTCTAACACTCTGCTGCCTATCTGATATGTATTTTTCGGCCTCTTACCGAACTACACCTCACTGCAACTAATCACTTGTTCAATTTCCTCAACAAACCTCGCCCCAAAAAATCGAACTAATTGATCTCTCTTGATATCTTGGTGTGTCTCCAACTGACCCTCAAGCCTCCTCTTATACTTTTGCTTTTGACGATTCAACGGCTGAGATTAATTCCCTAATCAATGGCTAAGATTAGGTCTTGCTTGATCCTCGTTATTTAGAACTTTCTCACCCATATTATATTCATACACATTAATATTTTAATTTTCCTACGTTTAGACTTAGGAACCCCATTAAAAATATTAAGCATTTTAATATCTCTTCATCCGGTGAAATTTCTCCAAACGATTTATGGGTCTTGGATATCTCATGTTCCTTAGCCTCTCCATCAATTTTCATGGCTAGAGGCACATCCGATGCTAGCAAAAATCAACACTCCCTCTTAGCAAGGAATGTGCTCTAATAATGCTTCACCATAGAAACATCACATTGATCCTCGACGCCAGTACCTGTGCCGATGCTTGGCCTGTTGCCTCACATCCACTGCATTGTTGCTTCCTATATTGCTGCCCATGACACTGCCACTTCCATTGCTACATCTATACTCCAGCTCGCTCTCAACAAGCTGCATCATGCTGCCCATAACACTGCCACTGCTAATTGTTGCACTGCAACTTAGTTACTGAGAAGTAAGTAACTGACTTCTCCCAAATACTGACATCCCAGTCAGTCTAGAAGCCTCGTGATGTTGAACCTACCTCAGCTGCTATCATGTGCTCCCTCAGATGCCACTGCGTTGTTGCAAACACCTTTGCGCCTCTCGCATTGTTGCAACCTCTGTGGTGCTGCTACAGACTTTTGCACTCTAGCCTTGCCTTGTCGCTCCACCACACCTTGCTCCACCCGACATTTGTCATCATGCTATTGTCGTTAAGGGATCTCATAATCGGATGTGATCCAAGAGTTTGAGCACCTTAGGGATCCTGCCCCAATTTTGTAGTCCCCTTGACTACAGCTCTATGTCTCCCCACCTCTTCTCTAGAGGTGCATGAGCACTCATGGCACAATCGTCATCAGTCTCAACATCCTTCTTCGCCTTTGCTAGAGCTGCCTTTGAGTCAGAAGCTTCTCCCTTGCCTTTCTTCCTGTGGCACTGAGATGCGTAATGTTCCAGCTCCCCATAGTTGAAGCACTTGACCTTGGAAATGTCCTTCTTCTTCCTCTTCCCTTACTGTCCCGCAGATGCTAGAGCCGCATCCTCCCCCTCCTCTTTCTTGACTCAAACTCCCTTACCACTACTCCCCGCTTTGGTCAACCTCTTGATCTCTTCCTGTCGAAGAGCTGCCCACATCTCTTCCCAACTAGGGAGAGTCGCTTTGCCCAAAATGCTTTGGACAAACGTCTCCCAGTCCTCAGAGCAGTCCTGACCATAAACTCTAGATCTGGTGTAGACCCCCCACAGAAGTAAGTTGGTTGCGAATTACTTGGAATCTGAGGAGGATGTGATCTATCTCCTCTCCTTTCTGCATCCAATATGACCTCATCTGATTCTCCAATAACATGTTCTGCTACACGAAAGAGCCCTGGTATAAGGTGGTCAGCTTCTGCCACATCTCATTTGTTGTGTTCTTCTCAGCAATATGTGGTATGACATGATCCTTGACCCAGTCTAGAATCATGCATTTCGCCTTTGCCATGGCCTCCTCATACTTGTCATTGGCATTAGGGTCCACTGGGACAGCTATGGTTTTCAAGGCATAATCCTTGATGCAATGTTTATCCAGGATTATCAAGATCCTGGCCTTCCAGATGACAAAATTGGAAGCCCCGTCCAATCTTTCCTGATCCCTTAATCTGTTCACTGCCATCTCTGCTCCTCTTCTAGACTTCCTATGAGTCTCGACTTCCCTCCTGGAAATCCTCTTGCCAACTATCGAATCACTCCTCTCCAATCCCCCTTTGTTGTTGCAACTCGGATCTGGATTTCTTGGCTAGAAATCCATCGACGTAGTGCTTCCCTCTACCTTGGTTCCGTCTCCTTAGACATTGTTGTTCTACACAAACAAAAACAACGTCCGACTAGCTCCTCAAATCACAATTTGCACAGCTCCCTTAGCCCCGGCAACTGAATATGTTAAATTTTCTAAGTCTATCCGTTAGAAAATTAATATGTATTCTGCTGGTTTATTTCTTCTACTTGTCTAAATTCAAACAAGCTATTTAATACATTTAAATACCGAAATAAACATAATACAGTCACAACATCTACAAATCAATAACTGAAAGAAAACAAGCGCACAAGTGACACCGTTATTTTTGGACAAATGTCCCCGGAAAAACCCAATGCGGGAAAACTGGTGCAGCTATTCCAAGGGTTATATTATTATGCAGTCTTTCTGAGTACAACTAGGTGCCTAACCGGCTCACCCGACAGAGAAAAATACACGACAGCAATACTTCTATATTCGGAAACAAGTATTCAGAAAACCTATCCCACGAAACCCTCTCTGGCACAACTGAAGCTCAGCACTGGCCCTTCTGGCATGTGCCTCAACCTCTTGTTGATCTGCATCAGCCCCAGGACCCTCTGCGTCAGCCCTTTGAGGCACTGCGCAGCCTCTAGAATCCTCTGCGTCACTCGCTCTACCCTCTGCATGGATGACACAATCCCTCTGGGCTCTGCGCTGCCTCTACTGGGCTCTGCGTAGCCTTAACTAGCTGTTGTTCTCGCTCTCTCTGCTTCTACGCTAGTCTCCCAGTATTGTCCCTGCCTCTCTACCTCATATTCACTGCCCCTCGTTGTCGATCACTGATTCAACTTTGCTTAGCAACCCCACTCTAGCAAAATGAATGACTGATCACTCTGGTGCGTTCTCCAACTGGCCCTCAAGCATCCTCTTATACTTTTCTTGTTGGTCCATCAACGATCAAGATTAAATCTCTAATCAACGGCTAAGATTAGATTTGGCTTGATCCATGACTTTTGGAACATTCTAACCCAGTTTTATATTAATACCCATTAATATTTTATTTTCCCTAAGTTTAGACTTAGGAACTCCATTAAAAATATTAATTATTTTAATATATCCCAAACCAGTTAGAATCTACCCAAACCATTTCTGGGTCTTGGAGATCTCATGTGTTTTAGCCTCTCCACCAATTTTAATGGCTAGAGCACATTTGATGCTACTCCAAATCAACACTCCCTCTTCGCGAGCACTGTGCTCTAGTAATACTCCACACTGAGTATCACCCTGATTATCCAGCACCGGTCTCTGTGCTAATGCTAGGCCTCCCTACCCAACATCCTTTGCACCGTTGCATCCTGTATTGTTGCCCATGGCCCTGCCACTGCCACTATTGCATCCGTACAGTAGCTCCTTGGCATCCGTGCTACTGTTGGTCCATCCTCCCAACACTGCATCTGCACTACATCCCCCTCTCATCATGTTGCATTGAAGCATAAAAAATGATAGCTTGTTGACTTAATGTAAAAATATACAAAAGGTATTTTGTAATAATAATTTATTATATATAAAAATGTATAAGTGATAAATGTTACAATGAGGACCCGCATATATATACCTAAGTAGGTGACCTTTCGTGACTAGGCATGTCTTTTAGACATGCCTTTTCACTTAATTTAATGACTATTTAACATAATCGATATTTGAATATTTAATATTTACATTTATTATATTTATTTACTTGTTATGAATTATATTCATAACATAGCCCCTTGCTTCGGAAGCTTTGTCCTCAAAGCTTTAATGCTGTGGATTTTCTTCACTTAGTGTCTGTCGTCTCGATGTATATAATCTGGCCATCCTCTTGTCTATAGCTCATTAGTATATTCCTTGAATTTATTTCTTTTAATAACTCTATTTTTTTAATACTCAAATTTTTTTTAATAACTCAACTTTCCTTTTATTTTTAAATAACTCTATATTTATATTTTTTTAATAATAACTTTTTTTTAACTCAAATTTTTTATTATTATTTAATAACTCAATCCTTTTTATTCATTTAATTGGTTTTTCTCTATTTTTTAAATAAATTATAAATATAAACTGCAATATATATATATATATATATAAAATATAATCATATCTTATATATATATATATTATATATATATATATAAATATAAAGTATAATATATATATATAAGATGTAATTATATAATTTAAACATCGATTATATTATAACCCCACTGTACTCACCGATGTATCAATCACACTAGTTGACCCCTCGTACAAGCACGCTGTTTGATGGCAGGGATGAGACGATAGTTTTTTTAGTTTTATTTTTCGTATATGGTTGGCAGAAAGGTGTCATGTTGCTGCCCAAGGAATTCTATATTGCTCTACCGAAATTTCAAATCAAGATCAGTTTTTTCAAATTCATTTTGATCTGCTAGCTTGTGACTGAGGTCACGTATAGGACCCTCCAAGATTTTTTGCAGACAACTTGTCAGCCTCTATATCTTTGTTGGGCCAATAGCCAGGTTCTCATACTCAACCACAAGATGTCCTGAAACCTCTAGCACTTGCTCTAATGTTGCTTCAGGCATATTACAAGCATCCCTCAACTTCTTAGAAATAATTTCACAAGCATTTGAGCGCTTCATCTCAACTTCTTTGAACACGCTGACTTTGTATTCCTCAAATTGCTTCTTCAAGGTAGTGTGAAGCATACTCTTATGTTCCTATCTTGCAGCAGTTGATGCTACTGCAATACTCTTGAAAACAGCTAATGCCTTTTGCAATGCAATATCAGGTGCTTCTCGTAAAGCCCACTCCTCAGGTGGTTTTGACTTATCAAATGCGTTTGTGTATACTTGAATAGATGACTCGTATGCTCTCTGGCATTCGCGCTCCCCAACACTTTGCCAGGAAGTGAGAATTGTTGGCACAGCTCCAGCATTCCGAGCATCTAGAAATGATTGTATCAACCCAGTTTGATCATATGCATCAATTCCTTCAGTATCCAGAATCTTCTCATGTGATCCTATGAATGGTAGGAGATCCTCTAGTTTCAGCGACTTTAATTCGTCACCCCCGAACTTCTGCATCCACTTACCACTCAATTGTGGACATCCGGAGACTCGATCATCAGTCAGATTCACATCTAACATTCCTTCATTTTCCACAGGAAAAGCGAATTTTAGTCCGCAGCTGGAGCAAGCTAATTTTGTTTCAAAACTTATCGTAAAATCTTCCATAAGCGGCCTAATTTTTGAACCTTCCTGCACCTTTGATCTCTCATTTTCTTCTTCTAGCCCATTATCAATTTTCAATATAGTTACACCAGCATGGTTCTTCTCTTGACCAAGATATAGCTTATTTTGAAGCTCAAAGGGTGCCACAGAGGGATTGTGCTCTGGTAATTGAAATTCAGGAGAGCCCGTCATGGAACATCTCTGAGAAAGAAGCTTACAAATTTGGTAAGTGATAAAATTCGAATCTGAGATTTGATCCCAGGGTTTCACATATCTCTCCCTTATGTTATTCATGGCTTACAAACATTGTAGATCTACGTTTATGAAACATGTCCTACTGACATTTTTAATTCCCCTCGGGATGAAAGACATTTGCTCTATGACTGGACTTACATTTGAATCTCTAGCTTGTCTCTCTTCTTCAACAATATATAGGTTTTGTTTCCTACTAGTTTTGCCCACATCTTCTTCAATATTTTGCTTCCTTTTCCTAGTGTTTTCTTCTAAATTTTCAACGCTTTGTTTCTCTTATTCTCGATCCCTTTCCATTGTTTTTTCTTCTAAATCTCCAGCACTTTGTTTGACCTCCACCACAGCTACAGCATCTTCGACCTTACCTCCTAAACTTTCAGCTTGAGAATCTTCTGCAACATTCTCATCTTCAACATTATAATCATCTTGATCTATATCAGCTTCATTGAAATCATTATCTTGATTTAGATCATCATCATTCACATCAAGATCAGCGTTATTTGAATCCTCATCTTGATCTGTATAAGCTTCATCAGAATCATCATCTAGATCATTTTCCTTTCGAGCTTCTTTAACTTCTGCAAGTGATTTTTCTAAACGCAGAAATGCTTCTTGAATTTTACTAAATTGTTCAACGCATTCAGGATGTGAACGTAATGGCACATTGTGTGGCGAACAACGTTCAAAGACCCACATGATTATATTGTGCACCATGGCTCTGATACCACTGAAGCATAAAAACTGATATCTTGTTGACTTAATGTAAAAATACACAAGAGGTATTTTGTAATAATAATTTATTATATATAAAAATGTATAAGTGATAAATGTTACAATGAAGACCCACATATATATACCTAAGCAAATGTCCTTTCATGACTAGGCATGTCTTTTAGACATGCATTTTTACTTAATTTAATGACTATTTAACATAATCAATATTTGAATATTTAATATTTACATTTATTTTATTTATTTCCCTGTTAGGAATTATATTCATAACATGCATCGTGCTACTACATACTGCCACTGCACTGCAACTCAGTTACTGAGAAGTAAGTAACTGATCCACCCAACTTTTGACATCCCTGTCAAGCTAGAAACACTCCCGATGTTGAAGCTCCCTTTGTTGCTAACATGTGCTCCCTCTACTGACCTCTGCGCTGCTGCTGCAAAAACTCCCTGCATCTCGCACTACTACAAACCTCTATGTGTCGTCATGTACGTTGCAACACTCTCGTGCCTCTCGCACTGTTGCAGCCTACTAGCGTCATGCTACCCGGGGACTACTGCATTGTAGAACTCTCTGCCACTTCATCCGCATCTGTCTCTATCGACATCCGCTAGTCCTGCTACCCCTCTTCGGGGCTCCCATAGCAAGGTATAATCCAGGAGGTTGGGTACCTCAAGGATCCTGCCCCTCATCACCTGTAGTCTACTGACTACAGCTCGATGTCTCCCGACTTCTTCTCAAGTGGCACATGAGCACTCATGGCACAATCGTCATCCTCCTCGACTTCTTTCTCCACCTTCGCTGGTGTTGCCTTCGAGTAAGAAGCCTCTCCCTTACTCTTCTTCCTCAGACACTGGTTCACATAGTGACCTAGTTCCCCACAATGGAAGCACTTGACCTTGGAGAGGTCTTTCTTCTTCCTCTTTTCCTACTTTCCCGCAAATGCTAGAGCCGCAGCCTCTTCCTCTTCCTTCTTGATGCTGACCCCTTTGCCACTACTTCCCGCCTTGGTCAACTGTATGATCTCTTCTTGACAAAGAGCCACCCACAGTGCTTCCCAATCCGGAAGACTCGTCCTGCCTAGTATGCTCTGGACAAATGTCTCCCAATCCTCAGAGACTGCATTGAGTGCGGTCCTTACCATCAACTCCTAATCCGGCATGGCCCCTATGGAAGTCAGTTGGTCACGGATCTCCTTCAACCGACCAAGAAAGACATTTATCTACTCTCCCTTCTGCATCTAGTATGACCTTCGCTGATTCTCAAGAGCATCTTCCTCTGTACGAAAGTATGCTGGTACAATGTCTTCAAAGTGTCCCACATCTACTTTGTCGTTTCCTTCTCGGCAATATGCGAGACCACATGATCCTTGACCCCATCAAGGATGATACACTTTGCCTTAGCCATTGCCTCCTTGTACCTTTCGTTAGCTACTAGGTCAACTCGGATAGCCATCACTCTCAAGGTGAATCCCTTGATACGATGTATGTCTAGAATGGACAAGATCCTGGCCTTCCAGACCACAAAGTTGGAGGCTCTGTCCAACCTGTCCTGATCTCTCAAACCATTCGCGGCCATCTCGCTGCTCTTCTGTGTCGACTCCTCCGAGTCTCTCTACTTCTCGCCGGGAAGTACTCTGTTCAACTCCTGTTGAGTCTCTCTACTTCCCTCCTGGAAGTTCTCTATTTGACTCCTGCTGAATCTCTCAACTTCCGTCTAGAAGTTCTCGGTTCGACTCCTCCGAGTCTCTCTACTTCCCATCTGGAAGTTCTCTTCTAGACTCCCTCTGAGTCCTGATTTCCCTCCTGGAAATCCTTCTGCCAACGTCAAGTTGCCCCACTCCAATCGTCTGTGCAACTGCAACACTGATCTGGAATCCTTGGCTAGAAATCCACCTCAGCAACAACTCCCTCCACCTTGGTCTTGCCCTATTAGGTATTGTTCTGACCACATTACCCCACCAGCGTTGCTCTGCAAACTACCCACAGCCTCCTATGCCCCAACAACTGAAGGATTGAGCCACTTGACTCTGCGCAATCCCGGCACCGACAAATCAGCTCCCTCAGCCAACTACGTCAGCGCTCCTGGCCTCTGCGTGAGCCTGATTCTGCCTCCCTCAACCTCTACTTTGGCCTCTCTCTAGCCCAGACTGATGACGCAATCCCTCTGCGTCACTCCTTCCTCTGTCGCCTTCTGCAAGGATCAGCTTTGTCACTTGAGACAGCTGAATCTGCTACAAATGCTTTGCTCGGCTGATGCCTTCAGTTTTCTTGTGATCTGCAACAACACTCTGATACCATGTTGAATTTTCTAAGTCTATCCGTTAGAAAATTAATCTATATTTTGCTGGTTTATTTCTTCTACTTGTCTAAATTAGAACAAGTTATTTAATACATTTAAATACCGAAATAAACACAATACAGTCACAACATCTACAGATCAACAACTGAAAGAAAACAAGAGCACAAGTGACACCGTTATTTTTGGACAAATGTCCCCAGAAAAACCCAATGCGGGAAAATCGATGCAGCTATTCTGAGGGTTATATTATTTGCAGTCTTTTTTAGTACAACTGGGTGCATAACCGGCTCACCCGACAGAGAAAAATACACGGCAGCAATACCTCTATATTCAGAAACAGGTATTCTAAAAACTTGTACCACGAAACCCTCTCTGGCACACTTGAAGCTCAGAGTTGTCCCTTCTGGCCTCTGCGTCAGCCTCTCGTTGATCTGCATCAACCCCAAGACCATCTGCGTCAGCCCTCTGAGGCACTGCGCAGCCTCTGGGATCCTCTGCATCACTCCCTCTGCCCTCTGCATGGATGACGCAGTCCCTCTGTGCTCTGCGCTGCCTCTGTTGGGCTCTGCGTAGCCTGGACTGGTTGTTGCTCTCGCTCTCTCTGCTTTTGTGCTGGTCTCCCAGTATTGTCCCTGCCTCTCTGCCTCTCATTGTTGATCACCGATTCAATTTTGCTTAGCAACCCCGCTCTAGGAAAATGAATGATTGATCACTCTAGGGTGTTCTCCAATTGACCCTCAAGCCTCCTCTTATACTTTTCTCGTTGGTCCATCAACGGTCGAAATTAAATCTCTAATCAACGGCTAAGATTAGATTTGGCTTGATCCATAATTTTTGGAACATTCTAACCCAGTTTTATATTAATACACATTAATATTTTATTTTTCCTAAGTACTCCATTAAAAATATTAATTATTTTAATATATCCCCAACCGGTTAGAATCTACCCAAACCATTTCTGGGGCTTGGCGATCTCATGTGTTTTAGCCTCTCCACCAATTTTCATGGCTAGAGCACATCTGATGCTACTCCAAATCAACAGAAGAATCTGAGCCTGCTGGCTCTGCACAATCACAGTGAGAGTTGGATCAGCTCCTCCTAGCCTCAGCATCAATCCTTCCTGGCTAAGAAAGACGATCATGCACTACGTGGGCCTAATCTGCCCCCTTTCTGCCTATGCGCTGGCCTTTCTCCTGGCTCAAAATGCTAACGCAAGCTCTACATGAGCCTCTACGTCACCCTCTTAGCACTGTGTCACTCCTCTTGCCTCTACAGCTCTGGAACAGTGTTGTCTCTCGGGACAGCTGCTTCTCTGTTGTGAATCCTCAGATTTCTTCTACTTGTGTCTTCAATCCTCCTTTATCTACAATCGCTCTGATAACATGTGAAAATTCCTAAATCTAACACATCAGAAACACCTACTGCATTTTCTGGTTTACTATCTCCTACTTGTTCTTTGCATTAACAAGTTATTTAAATAAATATCGTAGTAAACACAAATGCAACCTTCATAAATATACAAATTAGCAACTGAAATAAACTGAGACAACACAAGAGACACCGTTACTTTTGGACAATTATCCCCGTAAAAACCCAATGGAGGAAAATCGATGCAGCATATAGAGGGTTTTATTATTAAGCAGATTTTGAATACAACTAGGGTGCCAGAAATGGCTCACCCTTTAGAGAATTTCCTTGGCAGCAATACCTCTAACCGGAGACAGATATTCCGGCTGATCAGCAACTGGATGATCAATCCCATGGTGGCTCTGGCTATTCCTTGTGTTGGACGGCGAAAGTTGTTCCACACACTCTCTGGGACTGTGTCACCCTCTTAGGAACTACGTCACCCTCTCTAGCTCTGCGTCAGCCAATCAACTCTTAGTCTATCCCACTGAATGACTTCAGTGCACCATCTGCAGCCCTCTGCGTCAACTGCTTCAACCTCTATTGCCTCTGCGTCAACTTCTTTGGCCCTCTACGTGCTTTGCACTAGTCTCCTTAGCCTCTACGTCAACCCTTGTTGCCTCTGTGTCAGCATTCCTAGGCTCTGCATTGCCTCTTCCGACACTTTGTTGCCTCTCTAATATGTATTTTTCGGCCTCTTGCCGAACTGCCCCTCACTGCAACTGATTACTTGTTTAATTTCCTCAGCAAACCTCACCCCAAAAAGTCAAACTGATTGATCTCTCTTGATATCTTGGTGTGTCTCCAACTGACCCTCAAGCCTCCTCTTATACTTTTCCTATTGACGATTCAACGGCCGAGATTAATTCCCTAATCAACAGCTAAGATTAGATCTGGCTTGATCCTCGTTATTTAGAACTTTCTCACCCATATTATATTAATACA
>APFE030393247.1:113723-148257 GCA_000404065.3 Pinus taeda | reverse complement strand
TTTAATTTTCCTAAGTTTAGACTTAGGAACCCCATTAAAAATATTAATTATTTTAATATCTCTTCATTCGGGTGGAATTTCTCCAAACGATTTTCGGGTCTTGGAGATCTCATGTTCCTTAGCCTCTCCATCAATTTTCAAGCTAGAGCACATCCGATGCTACCAAAAATCAACACCGATATGTATGGAGTCACCAATGGATATGAGTGACCCAGATCCTTTCTGAGAAGGTTTTGAAGGATGGAGCTTGCTTGCTTTCTAAGCAAGGTACTATGTGCTTCAAGGGAAACGAAGAGGATTTTGGTGGTTAGGGGTATGAGAATAGGCTTTGAAAGGAGATTCCCACACCCCAAATCCTTGTTAAAGTTGGTATCCCGAATGGTTCTTCGAGAATGGTCCTTTGAAGAAGCGGGACCACACGGGGCCAAGTGGACCCAGTCTAAGGTATGAGGAAAGGATGAAATAATCAATGATTTTCTTACCGTAGACAAGGTGGGAAGGATCAAAGAAAGTATTTCACTCAATGATGTTGCTTTGACCCTGGGAAGTGCTAGCCTTGGGGATGGCAGGGCAAGTTTTGATCTCGAAGCTAAGGCTCGGCTTTTCTCCCAACTCCACCATCGAAATGTCTTCAAATCTGGAGGAGGGCTAGAAGAAAGGCTAGCGCAGGAGACCCAAGGAGATCGAATTTTTTTAGTAGCTAGCTTGGCGGGAAATTGATGCCTTAGGCACCCCAATGTGGCTAGACTTGGGAGAAGGTGAAAGAATAGGAGTTTTGGTGACCACCCTTGGTTGATCAGTGACTTAATCCTTGGGAAAATGGAGTCTATGTTGATTATCTATAAGATTTCTTGGTTCCCAGTCAAGGAGGCCTCAAAATTACTTCACAAACCCCTCTAGGTCAATTGAAAGTAACCTTGCAACTTTTATACTTCAAATGTACAAGAGGAATGGCTTATCAAGGTCAGATTTACCCCTACAAGATTTTTCTCATACTACATGGGCCAATATATGGAGAGAATGTTATAATAGAGACAATCCCACAATATTAAGCAATAATTTGCTTGTGGCAATTAGCCTTAAAACAACAAAAATCCCATCCAACATATGTGACAAAAGTAACAAGAATAACCTCAAAAATTCATACTTACATGCAGTAGAGTATATCCAACCCTAAGTTGCACGAAACACTGAAACATTTCAGAGTTTCCACAACGGGTACATTTAGAAATGGCACCTCCCAAAAATGGAAACATCAGCTGAAACGTCATATATGTATATATTAAAAAAAAGTTATAAATAAATGAATAACACATTATCTTGCAAGTAAAAAGGGAATAGGACCCGTAAATGACAATTTAGAAGGAAAACCAAGTCTATATTAACTCTCATAGATGATTACATGATGATTGAGTTTCGGAGTTTCGAGTACGGCTACAGCCCGAAACGTCGGGTTCCTAGAAGTTTCGTGCAACATAGATCCAACCATTCACAAATGACAATAGAGAAGCTCCAAGAGAAGGATAGACCAATAACCATACATCAAAATTCATCCATAAAATCCCCAATCCATCCTCTAAGAAAAAGTGTGAAATTCTCTAAAGAAGAGAGAGATCCAATCCAAAGTGATGATGAGAAATGATCTCACCTCACTTGTATTTATACACATCAAAGGAGTTCGAAACAACCTCCTTAGCCTACATAAGCCCCAAAAATAAAATAATGTGCTAATAATACAACATTTTGGTGACAAGCCCACCAAACTAGCTCACAAATGAAAAAGTAAGCCTCTCAACATGTCAAATAATAATCAATGCATGTCGTAGGGCCCTTTAAGAGGCCTAATGAGGTCCATTGGGTGCCACAATGAAGAATAGGACCCTCAAAAGCAGTGGACAAGGGGTTGGCCCCTTGTAATAACATGTGGTGCTCCAAATGACTGTGGGGGCACACAAATGTCCTCATGGGTCTCCAAACAAATCGAAAATGCTTGTAGGTTGCCCTCAAAGGCTAGGATGAAAATGTAGGAGATGCCACATCATTGTAGAGGTCCCGGATCATCTGCCAAGTGTATGGTGTAGATCTGGGGCCAACTGGGCATGATGGATCAGGTGCATCTTCCTCGTCCAATAAGTGAACCACAAGCAATATTTAAATGGTTGTGGGGATCCATGAAGTTCAATCTGCTACTATGGAGGCTCGTGGCTCTCAACACTCAACCTATATGTGCCAATGTAGCCCTCTGGAAAATTAGGTCCCCGTATAGGGAAACCAACCCCCAAATGGAAACCATCTGCAATCCTGCATAAGATCCAATGCGTCCCCTAAGCTTCCAG
Organism: Pinus taeda; assembly: GCA_000404065.3. Lineage (NCBI taxonomy): Eukaryota > Viridiplantae > Streptophyta > Pinopsida > Pinales > Pinaceae > Pinus > Pinus taeda. The sequence goes on along the minus strand of APFE030393247.1, from coordinate 145,921 downwards.
TACAACAAGCCATTAGAGAAATCAAGCAAATGAGCTTACCTAATCATGGACCATGGGTGGGGACCTCATAATGGGCTTCGGGATGTGCCAATGTCTCCTAAACTCCCAATGGGGTTAACCAAGTACCCTATTAGGTGGTTTTTGCTTCTAAAGGGAATAATATATTCAAGGTACATCCGTCAAAAGGTGGTGCATATGGCAGATAGGTGAATCAGGTAGGGAATGAGAAGGGGCAGCCTTTGGTCACATGTCGGGCACAAGGATAGCTAATAAGAGGGAAGCCCACACTTGGGTCTATAAGGTGAAGGAGGGAGCAATCATGGTACATGAGGTGCCCTAGCCTTGATTTTTCCACCCCTCTTTATATGCCTTTTGCCTTTTTATGATTTTCTTTGATTAACTGCTCGGGGCTCAGGGGGTTGGAGCATGATGTATAAGATATAGCAGTGGATTATGTTGAAGAATCTAGGGCATCTGGGTTATAGAGAGATTCTTCTGATAATGATAACTATTTGTGAAGCACTTTTACTTTTCTTATTAGCACAATCTTCTCTTATTGTTATTAGTGTGTGTTTTCTTACTTCATCAAACAATTACCAAAATAAAAGAGACAAGAACGCAAGATGTTGGCTCTCAGCCAGGGCAAAACCTCTCTCATCTAGAGAGGAAAACCCTTCTACAAACTTCTATTATTGAAGCTTCAATTGACAAATTCCAAACCTTAGACCCTTGACAAGTAGATCCTCCAAGCACAAGACACAGTCTCTCTTTCTTTGTCCTTCAATTGATGCCTTCTTCTAGGTTGCACCTTGATCTCTTCCTTGACACTTCTTTCGGCAACAGGCAGCTTTTTTTCCGGCAACTTCAAAAACCCTAGGTCTCCTTAGAGACCTCTTCTTTGGTGTCCTTCTTTCCTTCTCTAACTCGCTTGGCAATTTTCCTTCTCCTTGATACTTAGGCCAGAGAATGAGGCCTTTCTTGAGGTATGTCCTCGAGGTTATAGGCTGATCTTGTTAACCCTTAATGCTGCTATGATTTCTTTGCATGTCTGGCTGATCTAGGGCCTAAAATAAACCCTTTCACTTGCTCCTTTCCTTCGCTAGGTGTGGGATCTCCTTCGCTTTAGATGGAGGTTTATTTGGAGCCTCTTTTCCACCCAATTGAAACCTCTTGTAGAGCTGCAATTCCTGACTTCTTGTAGCAGCAGAATTTCCTCTCTTACCTTCGTACATGTGACAGAAAAGAGCCCTAAAACAGTCCCAAAAACTCTGATTTCTTTCTTCTCTTTTTCGCTGCCTTAGAAGCGCTTCAGTGCTCCTTTTCGTACCTCTTTTTCATCATCTCTTCTTCGTTGATTTCATAGATGAGTAGTGATCCTTTTGTGAGGTCGAACTGCCCTATATATAGGAGTTTGTCCCTCCTTTAAGGCTGACTTGACATTTGTGCATAAAAACTCATTTCTTGAGCCAATTTGAAGAGGAGACTTGTCTTTGTTTTGGAGGATAACTCTATACATATTTCTTTGACTCTAATACATATGTTTACATAGTGTAACATGCCCACATGGATATTCAATAATTACATCGACTCTTTGACTTTCCTAGAAGCACTTAAACATGTGCTTGACCTATCAAACGGACAAGAAATCCATTCTTGATAATGACAAAAATAACAATTCTTTTTTTACAAGTACAAAGATCAAAATTACATTTATGAAGACCGAACCTAGTTACACTTTCTTCAACAGATTCCCCCCTTCAAGGTGGGGTAGTTCATCGCCCAGCAAGGTTTGGGACAATCAAGGGTTCCTATATGATGAAGAAGGCTCATAGAATCTGCTGGAACCAGGGTGATGGCCATGATGATGGGGTAGAGCTCATGTATTGGCTTTTGCCCACGTGCTAAATGTTTTTGTCCTGGCCATTTTTTTTATTTTGTGGTACTTTTCCTCTTGAATGTGGTCATATATGCTTTTAACTTTCTTTTTAGCTGCATCAACCTCTAGGCTTCATTCGAGGCCATGACCCCCAAGGTGTGGGCAAGGGGAAGGGGTGAGCTAACCCTATGTGGACCGATGGAGGAATGTGGATCCAGGTGGGAGAAATGACGGATGGGGTAGTAATGAATGGAAAGACGGTAAATTGAGTGGGACCACGCAACCAAAATCAGGGTTTCCCGTGAAATACCATCCTTGGAACCGAATGGTCAGTGAAAGAGATCCCACAGGGCTAGAATCCAAGGTTAATGCCTGAAAGGGGTCTAAGGGACAGAAGCACCGACCTAGCCCATTCTTTTCATCGAATCCCCCCATTAATCCATACCCAGAAGTATCTATGATAAGCAAACTACAATACTCAATTTCAAAATGACAAGGCATACCTTTAGATTCGGGAGGCCCACCTTCAAACATACAATCATGGCAGATGGGCGAGGGACCACATGGTTGGCTTAGGTAACAAAGAAAATGGCACAATGAGCTAGCTGGTGGCTGCAAGGGGCTGTTGGCTATTGGTTCAGGACCATCTTGGAGAAAAAAATTCTCCTAAGGATATTACCCACAAACGGTGGGTAATAGGAACCACCAACTATAGAGCATGGAAGAAAAGGATGAATCTCATCCTTGCAAAACATAAAGTATTAGAATTTGTTCAAGGGAAAGTTCATAAACGAACAGATGATGCAGGAAAAGAAAATTACAAGGAAACTAACATCTTGGCCATGAATCTAATTGTTGATGGAGTAAAGGACAATCTAATCCCCTATATATCCAAAATAGATATTGCATAAGGGATGTATGAAGCTCTCTCCAAACTATTCACCATCAAGAACATTGGACAAATAGCCAGATGAACAATGAAGATGACATCTGATATTGTTTCGTCATATTTTGTGAGGATCTCCTAAATAAGGGATTAGCTCAAGCCATTGATGAAGTTATACCATAAAAAGAACTTGGGATGAAGTTATACCAGAAAAAGAACTTGTGATTGTTGCACTACTAGGTCTTCCAAAATCATCGAGCTCATTTGCATCAGGGATTAGTAGTTGGAAGGACACACCATCCTTTGAACAAATGTGGAATGCTTGCAGTCAAGAAGAAGCCCGCATCTCATTGGTAAATAATAAAAAGGAAGAAGACGAGGACAACACGTCCAATGCATACTCTATTAATCACAAGAAGAAAGAAGGATACAAGAAATTCAAAGGACCAAAGAAGAAGGTTGATGTATCAAAGATTGAATGTGCTACAATTGTCATAAGATGGGACATTACAACAATCAAAGTCCTGAAAATCCAAAGAATTAAAAGAGAGAGAGAGAAGATGCAAATGTTGTTGATGAAACTCCACCAAAGAAGAACAAGACTAAAGAATCCGAAGTCAAAGACTTATACTATTAAGTCTTTCCTAGCATATCCTTCTAGATTATTGTTTTAAGTTCTGTAAATTTTGCCTTTTATAATTTGATCTAATATGTCTTGTTAGAAATTCTTGAATTGTTTTGATAAGTTATAGGTATCCCTCAAGAAAATTGGATTAAGAGGGAGCCTTCACCATTTTACCAAAAGATAAGTATATTGTTCTTTGTTTCCTTTTTCATGTTTGATTTCCTCCACACAACTAGATTTATTTGTATTGTATACTCATAATCCTTTCTTTGTATTTTCCTTGGTTGGAAAGTTTGCAGGAATACACAAAGGTTATGGAGGAAACTTCAAGAAAAGACTTGTGTCATGAAAGTAGGCTTGTTGCTAAAGAAACTCTACAAGGTAATAACTCAAGGTATGTTTTGATTTAGCTTGTTGCAGAAGATGATATGAACATTTGAAATTTGAAATTTGCTTTACATATTACTAACTCTCTTATGTCTAGAGTTTTGAATCATAACAATTCATGTTAGGGTGATTAATCGCTAGATTGAATCTACCCTTATCATTCTATCTCTTGCCATTTTGCTTTGATAAAACCCTAACATTAGGTTTCACTAGAATAACAAGGGGTGGGGCTCAAACAAATATTGTGAAACTGTCTAAAAGGAAGGGTTCGTCACTGAGCTCTATAAGGCCTCAACGTGCGACTGAACTGGTTACTGGAATGGGGTCTAGTCTAGGGGTGCCTCTAGGATCTCACTGAGACAAGAATGGGGCCTCGTGTCCTCACTGATCTGCAATCATATGTCTTCGTTTGTCATATGATGCCCTAAATCAGGAGCACCGTAAAAAAAAGAGGTAATATGCCAAGTAGAAGCTGATCTATGGAGCAAATGTGGTTAAAGGATGGAAGCGCGAAAATGAAACATCTCTAGTCAAGGTATCTAAAGAATCAACCAATTGTCTGTATATTGAGGAAAAGACAGTGGAACCGCCGTCGAATCTCATAATAAACTGGACAATGGAAGATGAAGTATCCCTCAGTCTCTACACCCTGGAGACAGCACAACTAGCATATCCTATCTGAGCAGCTAATATAGTGGTCACTCTCAATCCATAATTGATGAAACCCAACTCTAAATTGGCCTAGGGGTATCCAAAGAGCATGCATCTAGCGGCGAGATGTGTAAGGAAGTTGAATAATAAGTCCATCTCTTATAACCATGAAATGTTCAACGTAGAAGACCATCTTTAAGCGTAACCCACCCTAGGGTTGATCTAAGTGCCCCTCACAAACTGTTTATAGTGCCCTCTCTGATGATCATGTTCAGCTCCTACCGTGTAACTAGAAGATGACCAGGTGCATCCAGGGAATATCTGAAAGGGAGGAGGTGATCAATCATAATGTCAAGGGATGCTAGAAGATCTAAGACACCAACAAAGTAGCATCAAGAACAGGCCTAGTTAATGATAAAGGCTCAGAAATTGCATTGGACTTTTGGGAATTAAATGAAAAAATTATATTCTTATGATACTCAACCTCTTCAGTTTCTGACAGCTTTGGTCTATTATTTTTTCTTTTCTTATCTGTGGTTTCATATGCAAAGTTATGCAAGTTAATCATTCATGAGTAGGCTCATTGTATCATGTATTTATATGCATCATCAAGCCCTTGTATTTCACTTGGAATGCCTTCTTTCTTTGAATTCACAAATGTGAAAAAATAATATTACAATTACAATTTGAAAGAAACATTGTCCTTAGATAGCCACAAGAGTTGATTAAGTCTACTAGATGCAAAAAAGGAACTACTTAGTAAATTGTGGGTGTTTTTGCTAAACAAATTTGCAAGCCTAGGTTAGAAGGGAGCAACTCATCCAAAGTTACATTACAAATTTAATGCTAAAAGGTTAAATGGCCAAATAGTGTAGTAGATTTTCACCATCTAGTAAAACCTACGTTATATCATATATGTACATACCTTTACACCTGTTAAATGAGAGAGAGAGAGCGGGAGAGAGAACCTGTATGATGCTGAGCTCTTCCTTGGAGGTATCTGTTACATAGAAGGCCAAAATTTTTTAGAAAGCATATTACATTTAGACCTTAGTAGATGAAATAACCAAAGAGAGTACAAGGGAAAGTTAATTTCTCTAGATCTACATAAGGAATTTGGACTCATTACTATCAACATCACAAGCATTAACGCAGATGTATAAGAAAGGAGGATTGTAATTTGTAGTATATTAATTGTCATGTTCAAAATTTTCCCTTCCCTAATGAGATCATTCCTCATAGATTATTCAATATTTCTTTATTATTGTATCTCACTAATACCTTTTAGATCACCTAGTCTCAGGCTGGAAAGATTGACCACATCTTCCCTAATGCAATCCCACTCGCTTGTTGTAAGGAGAAAAGCTCTAAAAATGAAGAATTCATTAGAGGATAAGAATGTTTGAGTATGAAGGTTTCCTTAGCCATAATTATGATTGAATTTTCCATAATTATGCTATGTAAAAGTTATGAAACACCCCAACATTTCGAGTGGACACTCCAACCACCAAGGGAACCAAATGAATTTTCTGTAAAATAGAGAATAGTGGGCCTATGAATAGATTATATATGATGCAAAAGTTAGCCATTATAAATTTTTTTTACTAATATAATAGAATATATATCAAAAAGGGGATTTCGTCAAAGTAAAATATTATCGTTAAAGAAAAAGGGGGTCGATCAAAGTAATAATATTACCACTAATGAGGGCTCAAGTCGAGGGGTAAGGACATTCAATCTTTCTCTTGCCAACCAGCCAAGATCTTGAGTCAAGGCTTACACACAGGGGTTGCTTCACTCAACTGGACAACATAGGATGTAGACTAAGCTAAGGAGGCGTTGTCTTAATCGACCTTGAACTAATATAATATTGATGTTATGAAAGGGAACTAAGTCAATAAAGCTAAAAGGGGAATAAAGACCTTATTAAACATAAACCACCCAAGAAGGCTAGGGCCATCAAATTAGATCATGTAGAAATAATAACTATGAAAGAGGTCATGGGAAAAATTCCAAGCATAACTATAAAAACATAAGTAGTATCAACAGAATTGGACAAGGTAAACCAAATTAATGAACATGCAGAAAAGGGAAAACTTGCGATATGAGAAAGTTGGGTTAAGGGTATGATTCAATCGAAAAATTAAATGAATAATATAATGAAACAATAGGTTAGATAAAGAACACTTATGTTATATAGAGTTAAATTTACACTTAAGAAACAAATTCACTATGAAAGAAGGCATAGAGTAGAAAGCAATTAAAAAGATACTCACAGCATGAAGGGGGGAATAAATACACTCTAATAAAGGATAATAATTGATCAAGAAAAAAGGAAAGAGAGAATAGAAACAGTGAGAAAAGAGATATCCGAAGGAAGGGTTAGAGAAATAAAGGGAGAAAGCAAGTGGAAAGGTCTACTGATGTAGGTGATGGATGATGGGCTTCCATAAATGGTTAGGTTTATAGCCATCTTCTCAATTAAAATATTAGGGTGATTTTCAATTCTAAGGGCTTCCTTGATAATTTGAGATGAGAAATAGAGCATTATCATTAGGATTTTTGCTTGATCAAAGAAAATAAGGTGTTTAGTATTATAGGAATACTCTATGATTGTTGATTTTGTAAGGTGGTTATGAAGAGTATCAACAATATGTTTTTCGACATAGAATTCAATAGACCTACCAGTTTGGCCGATGTAGGATTTGCCATCAAGCAAGGAATTTGCTAAACACCTAGGAGGAGCATGGAGCTGGGTTTATCTTTAATGCTTCTAAAAAATTGCTTTTGAGTTTTGTGGGGCTTGAAAAAAGTTGGTGTTCTTATTTACTAAGATCTTAGAAATGTGATCAGTAATGCTATAAATGTATGGGAGCAAAATTAGGGCCTGGGGAGGAGGAATGGAGCAGGGATTTTAGGATTTCTGAAGGAGGGTGGAGTGAAAGGCTTTGTTAATTGTGATATAGAATAGTCATTGATAGGAGAGTGCCAGTGAGTTGGATCATTCTTTGTCTAAGAGGTGAGGAGCAGAAATACAAATGGCTCTGGTTACAAGAGTTTCACATAAGGAAGATTTTTGAAGCAGATGGTGGTGGGATTGGGCATGAAAATATTTATTTGTATTTTTCAATAAACATGGTGGGATGGGGAGCCATCTGGTCGATGAGTGAATAGAACGTCCAAGAATGGATTGAATTGTCCTTTTGGCTTTCCATGGTGAATATATGTGGGGGAGATATGCTGTTAATGTGGTAAAATTAAGGGAGGATTAACCATAAGAGCAGATGATGGAGTCATCAACCAAAGTAAACCAATATTTGAGCTTGAAACAGAAATTGTTGCCCAATCAACCTTAAAACTTCATTCACAACATTTAATATAAGGTAATCCTAAAACTCTCTCTAAGAATTCTGGAAACAATATCATGTATGTCCAGAATTCATTTTCAATTTATAAAATGCCTTCAGACATCAAAAATACATCTGGGCTTTTTGTGTTTGCCCAAAACAGCATCAGTGGTTTTCACCATTTTCTAGAACAGTTGACACCATTTCCTGACAATTTTTTGAAACTTCTGGATATAACTGGTATTCAACAATGATTTTCCTTTTTTTTAGTTCAAAAACAAAAACAAAAACTCTAGTCCCACTATGCTTGTAGAAATTCCTTGGGTGAATTGATTAGGTTCCATAACAAAAGAACCAAGACCTTCAAAATATTTGATGTAGAAATGATTCGTGAATACTTGGCATATATCATGTCTAACCCTTTAGATAATCTGAAATGTATTTAATCACAATAAGAAGTGAGAGCCATCAAAATTTATACCCAAATGCTAGTTCTTCGATATTTTCTATTACAATCAAGAGAATGAGAAAACTCATCTAAGATTGTAGCAGCAACTGCCTAGCTCTTTTAAATGGCTAAACATGGAAATATTTGAAATCCTTGTTCTCCTAGAACATTTATTTTAAGCTAGATGCCTATGTCAGAATATCCTGAGGCCATACCTAGAATCAGGGGTCAAATGTAGATAATTAACAGCAAGAGGTCAGCATACATATTATAGGCATATGCCAATATTTAATATATGTGTAAGGAAAACATATAAAACCCATCTTGCCACCTTTCTCTTAGGCCCTTCATTATTTTTCCTCTTATTGCTTTATGTTTGATTGAAATGATAAACTTGATAGACAGATGATAGATTATTTGGAATTTACTTCTCCAGTTTCCATAAACTGCTTCCTGGAATTTCCTGTTTTCTGTGGTGATTTCTTAACAAGTCTATGCCAAGTTCTCTCTCCTTACTAGACCCTTCTGGTTCCCATTTCAGGAAATTTGTTTCCTGTCATTTGCCATTTCTTGATTTTGATACTGAGGGCACATAACACTTAATTTGAATGCTGATTATTTATCTTGTGCCAGTGTGGTGAACAAATTTGCTACTCTTACCTAAATTGGTTATTTTATTTGTAGGTCACCTATAAATTATGTTCTTTGATCTTGGGATAGAGTCATTCTACCGACTATCTTAATCACAGTGGGGTAATTTCATCACTGAATGAAGAAGAATTCTGAGTAAATAAAGAATAATAAAAACAGAACAAATAGTGCAAGCAAGACCAACTTACTCAGGAATCAGGACACATTCATATGACATTCATTAGGACAGATATCCAAGATTAATACTCATTAGCTCAATAACAAGCTACAAAAATTATTGATACGAACACTTCTAATGTTTGCATGCTCCAGAGGCTGAACCATGGCAGCTAGGGTTTGACGAAGACCTGTTCAACAGCAGCCTGAGTACCAACTCTGGAGAAGGACAAATCCAGAGCGGCAAAGCTTCGCAGAAGAGGCCAGATTCTGACACTACAGATGGAAAACGCGGGGTCCATCGGGACCCCATCATACAAACAGGTAATGATGCACAAGGAGAAATCTGCACTGGACGGAGTGCAAATATTAGGTTCTGAGAAGTCAGGCAAGGACGATTTGACCAACAAAGGAAAGTGAAACAAGGAAGGCAAAGACACCAAGAAACAAAAGGAAATCTTTGGAAGCAATAGTACAGCGAACAGAGACAATATAAAACCTTTCCCAGCACAGGTTTCACAAGAAAATGAGCCTGAGGATGGACAATTAAAAGAAAAGGAGGAGCTAAACCAAGCCAAGGCAGGACAGGAAGGAATAGAGACGGCAGCCAAGAAGAAAGAAACCCAGGGTCCGTGCAAGCCCAAAGCTACTGATACCCTATGGGTAATAATTTCCGACCCGGAACTACAGGCGTACCGTGACCACATGGTGGAACATGCAGTGGTTTGCAAGTTCATGGGTTTCTGGCTAAAAGAACGAGCACTGTGCATGTGGATAAAGCAACAACGGAAACCCAAAGGGGATGTAAGACTCCACTTAGGAGCCAAAGGGTTCTTTACAGTGGTTTTTTTCCAATCTGGAAGACAAGGATCGAATATTTGATGGAGGACCGTATTTCTTTGCCTCAACAGGTCTTTACATGAGACCATGGAAACCCAAATTTGCGCCAGAACAGGAAACCTTCAAACAGGTACTGGTCTGGATTCGCTTATTCTCCCTACCGATTGACTATTGGGGACATGCAGCACTGGAACAAATAGGCAACAAGTTAGAAACCTTCATCAAAGCCTCAGAAGCGACATTACAGAAAAGATATACCTCCTGCGCTAGAATCTGTGTAGAAATGGATGTATTGGGAGCACTTCATGAGGGTCTATGGTTGGAATACAGAGACGAAGTGTATTTTCAAGCTATAGACTATGAGCAGATCCCGTTCCGCTGTAGGAAATGTCATGAGCATGGACATTTGATCAGAGAATGTCCAATGAACAAAACGGCGAAGAAACCCAAGGAGAACAGAGGAGATACGAATAAGGAGGCCTTTATTCGACCTAATGCTAGACAGAGAGCAAACAAAAAACGACAGAATAAAGCAAGCACTTCCCTCAGAAACACAAGCAATGCTTTTGAGGTGTTAGAATCAGACACAGAGTCAGAGGACAATAATCCAGAGAATGAGTCATTGAAAGAAACTACATCAGGAACGATGAACCCATTTCTAAGCCCTTGATCAACATCCCACAGGATTAGGGACCTATAGAAGGATTAGAAGAAGATTCAGAGATGATAACCAGCGAAATAGGGCTCGAGGATATGGAACTAAGCAACATACTTGAACAAGAAGGTATAGATCTGCCAAACATGGTAGAAATCTGGAAAAAGAAAGGAATGGAGCACATATCGGAAGAGGAGGTAAACAGAATCAACAACTTATTTATAGCAAGACAACAAGCAGAACAGGAGTTGCAGAGAATGAGCTTGGGAACAACAAAAGGGCTAGGGGTACGAGCAGAGGGACTGCATCAAACTACCACCAACTCAAAGTACCGGAAGAAAAGAGGAAGAAGGACTAACAATGAAGCATTACAAGAACTGGGATAGATGCTCCTAAATTCAAGTAAGATGAAAGCCCTTGAGGCTTTCACGCTAACCTCCTAAACTGTGTTAATTATGAAAGTACTTTCATGGAATGCCAGAGGGCTAAATAGCCTAAAAAAGCAGCATTTATTAAAGAAAAAAGTCCAAAAGGAATAACCAGACATAGTATTTTTACAAGAAACTAAATGCTCCAGCAAAACAATGGACAACATCAGTAAAAAACTGGGTAAACGAATGGAATACATAGAAACAGCAAGTAGTGGGTGGGAAGGAGGCATGGCCATTCTGTGGAATCCACAGGTTACCCAGCTTATTTCCTCTGAAGCAGCCAGATCTCATATATCAATAGAAGTCCAAATAGTAGGGAATCATGTAACCTATCTTTGCACAAATGTCTATGGCCCTTAGAAACTAGAGGCCAAAGTGCTATGGCTTAAAGCTCTATATAACTTGCAGTAGAGATATACTCAAGCAAAGCTATTTTCAGAGGGGATTTTAATATGATCACTTCGCTCATGGAAAAAAAAGGAGGTATCAGAATGCTCAGCAAGGATACTGAAGCTTTCAAAGACTTCATTAAATCGGCCAAACTAGTAGACGTCTTCCCCAACAGTGGAGCTTTCACTTGGAACAACAAAAGAGGGGGTAAAAGGCAAATCGCCTCTAGACTAGACAGATTCTTGGTAACAAAAACCATTCTTCTAGAAGGGATCACTGTGGAATCGGACATACTTCCAAGTGGAGGTTCGAACCACTGGCCCATAATAATGGATGCGGCTATCCAAGGTACACCTAGGAACAAGCCATTCAAATTTGAAAAGTTTTGACTTAGTCACCCTAAGTTCATTTCGAAAATTGAACATTGGTGGAATGAACCGTTAGGCATAAGAGGAACTAAAATGTTCATTCTACAAGCTAAACGTAAACACATCAAATCCAAACTAAAATCCTGGAATCAAGAAGTCTTTGGCAACATATTTAAGGAAAAAAAGAAATTGGAGCAAATGGATCAGATACACAGGGAATGGATCTGAGGAAACCTTAACCAAGAAACTATTAATACAGAACAAAAACTCATGCAGGACTGGCAGATCAGATGCCAACAGGAGGAAATGCTATGGAAGCAAAAATCCAGGATCCAATGGCTTAAGGAAGGTGAAAAGAACACCAAAATTTTTCATAGATCTGCCATTGATCACAGAGGTGCTAACAAAATATTAAGAATCAAGGATGATCAGGGAACCTCGGTACAAACTCATCAAGAAATCTCGAGTCTTCTCATAAATCATTTCAGCCAGATTGCACGGGAACCGGAGATTGACAGAGAGGAAGTTATTAAGGAAATTTTGACCTCTATCCCTAAGCTCATCACAGAGGATCAAAACAAGGCTTTAAATCGAGACATCACCTTGGAAGAAGTGGAAGACGCTGTGAAAGATATGCCAATTGGTAAGGCACCAAGGCTGGATGGTTTCACCATCTACTTTTACAAAGCCTGTTGGGAAATAATCAAGACAGAGGTTTGGGAAGTGGTGGAGGATTCCAGGCGTTCCTCTTCCATCCTCAAATCCCTCAATTCTACGTTCCTAACCCTTATTCCAAAGGAGGAGGAAGCTAACACCCCATCGAAGTTTCGGCCAATTGCATTGTGCACTGTTTTGTACAAGATTATTTCTAAAGTCATAGCCAACAGACTAAAACCAATTCTTCCTATAATCATTTCGGAAGAACAATCAGGCTATGTAGAAGGGAGACAGATTATGGACAACATCTTGCTAGCTCAAGAGATGATTCATACTTTCCGAACTCAGAAAAAACAAGTATGCTAATGTAGTTGGACCTATCAAAGGCGTATGATAAAGTCAACTGGAACTATTTGGAGGCCATTTTAGAAGCCTTTGACTTTGCGAAACAATGGATAATCTGGATCCTTGCCCTGGTCAAGTCAACCAGATTTTCTATCTTGGTTGACAGAGCTCCCACAGCCTAGTTTACACCCTCCCGAGGTTTACATCAAGGGGATCCCCTATCCCCCTTTCTGTTTGTTATTCTAATGGAAGGTCTAAGCTGACTAATCAGTGAAGCAAAAGAGGATGGAATCATTCAAGGACTCCAACCCTTGCCCTCAAGCCCTGCAACAACACATCAGCAGCTTATCAATGACACAATGCTGCATGGCACACCCTCTGTCAAAGAAGCTATTGGTTTCAAAAATATTCTCAATCACTTCAATCTAGCCTCAGGTATGGAACTTAATCTAGCTAAATCTTCCATTTTCTTTTCCAATACGCACCTAGCAGTCCAGAAGAATCTGTCTACCATCCTAAGCTTCAAGAGATGCAACCTCCCTTCAAGATACCTCGGAATTCCACTAACTAACAAACCCTGGAAAAAAATGCATTGGGAAAGAATTATTGCCAATCTAGAGAAAAGATGTCATCACTGGACGCACAGAACCCTCAACTTTGCAGGACGCCTAGTCCTTACCAAATCCGTCCTCTAGGCTATTCCGCATTACATGCTTTCTATTCTCTCAGCACCTAAAGGTGTTTTGCAGAAAATCTGACTCATCCAAAAAGCGTTTCTTTGGTCGGGTAATTCAGGGAAGCAGAAGTGATCTCTAATGGCATGGGATAAGATTTGCAAACCAAAAAACATGGGGGGGGCTAAATCTTCAGGACCCCTGCATCGTCAACAGTGCATGTGGAGCCAAGTTATGGTGGAGGTGGCTAAAAGAACCGAATTTACCCTGGGCCAAATATTGGAAAGAAAAGTATGCTGACAACTATAGCCTACAAAATTTGATTAGGATGCAAGAAACCCCTGATGGCTCTCCAATTTGGAACCTGGCTAGAACTAATCGGAACATAATTCAGGAACAGAGTTTTTGGGAAGTCCGAGATGGAAAGACGACCCTATTCTGGGAAGATGCCTGGCAGAAATTACCTAATCTCGAAAGCCCTGAATTCTTAACCATTCAAAGAAGAAACCAGGAGCTAGGGAGGACAACTATGAACCATTACTAGAAACCTAACGATAATAACCAAGCATGGAAAATGTGGATATTCAGCAACATAGAACAGCCAGAAGGGGAAAATGACAGCATAAGAGCACTGCAGACAGAGCTGGACAAAAGAAAGATAAGGAATGCACGGGATGTTGATCAAATACGTTGGGGCAAGCTAGAGGGGGGCAATTTCTCACTCAAAGAAGCAAGAGTCTATATAGAAGAAAATGAACACAAGGAAAATGTTAATTGGTACAGTAAGGTTTGGGATGCTCAACTTTGGCTGAAGATTAAAACCTTCCTATGGCTCATGATGCATCGAAGAACGCTTACGTGGGAGAACCTTCGGAAAAAAGAGTTCATAGGCCCCTCACGCTGTCCCTTGTGTGAAATTGAGGAGGAAACCATGAATCACCTCCTCAATACTTGTGAATGGACAGAAAGCCTTTGGAATTGGATAGAAGCCATATTTAAGAGGACGAACAGGGTACGAAGCTCAATTCAGGAAAGCATAGAGAACTGGAGAGGTAATTTCTCCAAAACCCAAACGGTCAATACATTATGGAAACTTATCCCAGGATTTATAGTATGGTCGATATGGAAAGAAAGAAACAAAAGAGTATTTCAAGATGAAACCAAAACCATAGAATTTATTAAAGGCACAATTCTGCAAAACATGAGAGAAACGGTTCTCACCAGAGGGTAAGTAGAACAGAATGTGGAGTTCTCAGTCTCTGACTTACAAATTTTAAAGGCATTTGGCATTGAGATAGGATCCATCACTATCTCCTCAGATCTGCGACAACAACAAGGTATCTCCGAGAATCTCTGGTCTCCACCACCAACAGGCTTTCTTAAACTCAACTTTGATGGGGCTTCTCGTGGAAATCCTGGGCCTGCAGGTATAGGGGGTGTTCTTCGAGATCACAAAGGGGAAATACAACATATTTTTAGTCAATCGTTGGGTGAAGGAACCAACAATGAAATGGAATTTGCCGCTTTAGAGCAAGGGTTAAGAATTCTAAGCGCCTGAACGCAGGAGCCACAGTGGTGGAAATGGATTCTCTTTTGACCATCAATGCAGCAAGGAGAATGCAGATGGGGACAAAACCGAGTAAGGTCACGAAGCATTGGAGGTTGCCCAAGGTCACAGAGCTCATAGCGGAGCACCTCTCATGCCTTGACGGAGTCATACTGCGAGCAGTGAGAAGAAAGGTGAATGCAGTGGCTAATTGTCTGGCCAACTCTGGGATTGATCGTCACTTCACCTTCCCGGACACCTGTTGGCATGAGGTCACATGCACCAACCTTCGGAATAAGTGTACACTTCTCTCGAGACAAGACATTAGTTAACGGAAGAAGTAGTGTAGGGGTACGAAGGTTTTCACCTTAGTAGCAAATGAGGATAGCCAATCAAAGGAACATCAGGCGACAGATCCATAAAGTACATGAGGAAGAGTGGGAATCCACCCATAAGGACAAAGTGCAACGAACGAGGCGAACAACCAACAAAAAATATGATCAGCACCGTCAGCAAATCCCAAGGACAGACACATGGCATTCAACAAATAGGCTCAAGCATGGCAGAATTACGACTTTGGATACGTATCATAATCAAGAAATAGGAATTCGTAACAGCAGTTATTATGGCAGGATCAGCGCCTATCCGATGGAGGAGTGGGAAACCTCAGGCCAGACCTGGCCACCCTCTCCTATATCTAAAGCTTCCTACCAAAAGATCGGGATACAGCTCTCTCGCGACTCGCAACATAGCAAGTGCAGAGCTACTAGGTTTTACAATGTTTCTGAGACCTGCAATAGTAGTATGGTGCGTTGAAGAAGTCGAAATGTTTCGGCTAACCGGGACTTGCAGAAGGCCCGGGAGGCCTATAAAACCCGGACTACCCAAAAAGAAAAGCGTAAAATCGAGGAGCTTGAAGCGGTGGTAACGGAGGAGGAAAAGCATTTGGAAGCGCAAGATCTGGAGAAGGAAGTGGAATGGCTTCATGATCCAGACACTGCAACTACTAGAGCAACTCAATTTGTCCGAACCCAGGGAGAAATGTGGAGGATGAAAACCATGTTAGCCAAGGCGCTTAGCATGCAAGCCAAAGACATCAAAAAAGATCAGAAGGCAATCTCTCTCGCTTCGACAGAGCAAGTGGCTAGGCTTGATGCCATAGAATTCAATCTCAGCGCCCTGACTCAGGAAGTTGGAGTCCTCTCACAGAAACTTAGTGTCCTCATCAATCTCCTCAAGCATTCCATGCGTCAGGGATCTAAGGATGTGCTGGAGGTCATGGAGGAGGCAAACAACACCAGCCAAGGAAAGCACATCGCTACTCAGAGGAATCCACAGCTTGAGAAAATGATTGCAACGACCAGCTCGAGTGCTCCCAGTAAAGATTATGTTATCTTAAAGCTGTAATAGCTTCTCTATTTCTGATCTCTCTTCATGTTTTGGCTTATTTTGTTCCTGCATCTAAGATATTGGTTTCTAGTAACTAAAGAGGTCCTCTTGGTCCTCCTCCTTTCCTTTTAGTCCAGCTACCCAGGGTGATGAACAATTTTGCTTTAAGACCCTCTATAGGCAACCTTGAGTGATTAGCCTAGGGGTCAGAAGATGATGTTTTCGCTGCTCAAAGACATCTTGAGTAGGCGAGGAAGTTTTAGTTTTGTCTGTGCATGCAAACCATTTTGTATCTTATGTATATTATGAATTAATATAAAAACTGTTGATTTACAAAAAAAAAAAAAAACAAGCTACAAAGCACAATAATTCTTCCTTTCTCTGGGCTCACACCCGACTAATGAGGGCACAACTTACTATATGTATGCACATGGCCATTACAATAAGCATAAATGAGGTAGTTTCTAAAAAGAGGACATTGCCCATAACTTTATCATGCAGCACAATATTTGTATAGTTTTGGTTTGGAGTAGTCTGTAATATGTATCCACAGAAATCAAGAATTCGATCTTATGCTTATGTCATTGGATTTGTAAAAACATGGAAGTGAAAACATTTTTCAACGAGAGCTTGGCTAGTTAATTGGCCTATTGGAATTTTTAACAGGCAGTCGAGGGAATCCAAATTGGCAACCAGCAATGCTTGTCATTCATCCAAAGTTGAAAAGTTCAGGTGAGACATACCTTGAGTAATATTAGAAAATAGAGTAATTGGAATTGCAGTGGATTCCTTTTGAGGGATATCATGAGAATGCTCTACTAGTACTGCAAAGTGATCAGTGGTGCAAAAGTTGTAGTGACAGTGACAACTACAAAATAAGTTTCTAGAATGGGAGAGGTTGTCATTGGAGTTGAACTAGCCAAAGTTTAAGTGACTAATGTCAAGTTGGCAAGTGCAAAGGTGGTTAGGGCTAAACTTGCCAATGTAAAAATTTAAGGTGCACAGATTTATACAATTGTAGATGACAGTGGAAGGAAAATAAGAAATAGATTTTATCATTTTATCAATGATGTTGTCAACAATATCTTTCTCACACACCCTTATATCATGTCACATCAAATTTATAATAGCGTTGTTAGCCCACATGTCAACAAGGGTACTTATCTTTTCACATTGCAAGATCAAGGTCACAAGTCAATATCCCTGTAAAAACCATGTGAGTTTTGTTGAAAATGTAGTGAGCAAGGTCTTTAGCTCATGCCTTAGCTAGTGAGGACCTCGAGTTATCCTCATGAGTTAGACTTCAGTTAGGATGAGTTATTTCCAGTTTACTGGAATAATCATCAAGTTAGCCTGCGTAGAGTTGCAGCTTCAATTAAATGGACTCTTCATCACTTTGACTACAGAATGAGGTAGCAATTAGCAATTCAACTAGAGAGAATCTCGGTGCTTGAACTTCAATTAGCATTGTGCCTGAATTAAAGTTCAACAATTAGCATTAAGATGTTTGTCCTGGTGCTTGAACTTCTAAGAATCCCATCTGTAATGTTCCTTTTTCTGGTGTTCCTTATGGCACAGTTAGGATGGACTTTCTGAGTTGGGGGCAAATAGGTCAGAGGTGCAGGTTTGTGTCATCAGCGGGCCCAGGGGCTTTTGGTGGGGTTTTGAGGTGTTTTTATGAGGTCCGATGGCATTCACTTGGTATATTCCATCATCCGCATAGATTTTTTTTCATTCCATTGCATTCCGACAACTTTCAAAAAAAAGAGTTATTAATAGCCCTGACTCAATTAATTACGCTTAAGGTGGCATTTCAAGAGGAATACTTGGTAGAACACCTATGTAATAGCTCCTTGGAACCAGAACAAGAAGATCTATAGGATGGGATGGTTAGGAGTGATTTTCAGTGGCTTAAAGAGGCATGGTGGCCAATTTACCATTTTCTCACATTAAAAAGAATATTTTAATTAATAGAAGTGTGCTCAATGATTAAAATAATAATAAAATAGGAGCTTCTAGAAGGGTCCATCAAATCTATAAAAAGAGGAGGAGGCCATTAGAGGACATCTTGGATTATTGATCTTTTCTATTGGTGAGGTTTGGTGAACCTAGTTCCCAACTTCTCTACCCCCATGACGGAAACCCTCAAGTATGTTGTTGAGTGTTGGACGAAAACCCAACTCTCTTTGAGGAGACTTCATCTAGGAGTTTCGTAGAGCTTCATGGATATTGGAGTGACGATCATTCAGGTCCTCAATTGGTGCTTCATCGTCTTTCAGTTGATTCAGTGGCAGTTGTTGTTGGAGCGAGAGTGCAACCGGTGTGGAGTTTTGAGGGATCAAGATCAGCATAGCAGCAAAATATTTGGAGGTCCACTCAGCTTTCATCTTTCCTATTTTGTCTCAGATATTTCGAGTTATACTCTGCATTATATATTATAATAAATGAAATTGAGTCATTCCTTGAGCTACATTTTCTGATGTTATTTGAGTTTATGGGTTTACTTTGCTTGTATAGGCTTGTAATCTCGTGGGTTTTTGGCAAAAAATGTCTGCATAAAATTTTATAAGAGATATTCTCAGTAAAATACCTCAAAATTCCTGAAAAGAGATATTACAGTATCAAAGTTGGTTTTCCTGCCAGCCTGAGGGTTTACTTGCTAAAATTGTTGGGCCATAATTACTGTCGGAGCAGGAAGAAGAATTCATTGAAGACAAACCCTGGTTGAAAAGGAGAATAAATTTATGAGAGAAAAATTGTCACCTACTTATTTAGTGTTCAGTAAAATGCTTGACAAATTTTTCTGGTTCAAATTGTTGAGAAAATATTAATTCGACAAGGTATAAAGTGGCGTGGCCAAATCCACCAAAGGACACAATCAAATTAATTTTGGGAGACCGTATTAGATTCAAAAGCCAAAATTCATGGTTGTCGCCCAACCATCAATTTATCAAAAGAGGTTGATTATTTAAAGGGGAAACTAAATTTTGACACAGAATATTATTATGGAGCGGTGAATATTTTCAAAATTGTAGACAGCCAAACCAATTTTATTAACTTGGTCGAATGCTTTGGCTAACCTCTTTGAAATCTGTATGACTCAAATCATGGGCGTGAGTCAACCCAAGGCAAATATATTTTTGCCAACGAAAAGGCCAACCTTCACCAAATTTTATAACCATAGGCCGATTGTGAAAGCCAAGCTTGTGTAGTCCGAGCCTTGTCTGCCGCACAAAAAGATTGAGCCAAAGAGTCAAAATTGAGCTTAGGTGCTTCTATTTCGGAAGTTACAAGGTTGTGAACATTATCACAGAGCTGAGGATCCATAATCAACCCTGCGCATTTGTTGTCCGAGGAGCAGAGGCCGACTTTGGTTCAATTTTTGGAGCACAAACAGAGCTCGAGGCTTTCCCTACTCTTGCTAGACAGAGTTCTATAGTGGGACGAAATTTTCTTGGAAAGAAAGGAGCTTCAATCTCCTTATATTCGAAGTTGGACGAGTTCCCTGGAGAAAAAGGAAATGAATCTCTACCTCAACTGCTAAGTGAATTACCATATAATTGGGACGAGATTTTGTTACTAGGGAGCAAGTTACACCTGTGCATGGAGGCCATTAAAGATTTTCGGTGTTGGATGGTTCATATTTCCGTTTTTTTGAAGCTTTCTGTTGGTAGAGAGGAGCACGAGTCAGTCTTGTAGAGGATATTAACGACAAGCAGGCCGTGAACCACTTCTTTATTGGATGTGTTGGGTACCTGTTGACCCCTCCGTGTCAACGACCCTATAGCAGTAAATCCTTTTTTTTCACAAAAAAGATTTCATCTTTCAGATCATCCAAGATTCATCGTCAGTCTTCAGTTTGTTGAAGTTGTAAGCCCATTTTGCATGTTTATAATGTAAATGATCTTAGTAAGACCATTATGTATGTAACGACCCAGGTAAGCCTATTATTTAGGTGACAAATTCGATCCTAGAAGAATTTTTTGTCTCAGCGATTCATCTGTGCTTTTAGACACAAATAATCAGCAGAGTTTTTCTCTCGAACCTCACCCCAAAGCTAAGGTGGATTTTGTTGTCAAGATCTTAGGTAAGTCCTAGTATTCTAGTCGCAACTTCCGTAAAGTGATTTGGAAATAATTTTAGCTAATTGGCTAAATTATTTTATTAAAGATTGCTTGGATCACTTGGGCTACTAGATCATTATTTGTAATGGCCCACCTACAATTACAAATGAAATACGAATATTAGCATACATACAAGACATCCATATGATAGCTATGTATGCATGGGCCCTCATGTATCGCATTATATATATACTGGCTAATATAGGGAAATGCCTAAATTAAGATAATGAATTGATTATTGAAATAAATTCCTATCTCACAGGAATATAATGAGTATATTAAGTTAAATATTTGATACGTATACCGCCTTTATATACATATATATGATAATCCTTAATTAAATAAATTTTAATTTTAATTTACAAATTATATTTAATTAAAATAAATAAAATAATAATATAATTTTAATTAAAACTTAAATAAAATAAATTAATTTAATAAATAACATAAACCTTAACTAATAGTTAAGGTTATGTTAATTTTATTAAATTAATTTATTTATTTATAGTTTAAATTAAATTATATTATTATTTTAATTTATTTTAATTAAATATAATTTGTAAAATTAAAAATAAAATTATCTTTTTATTAAGGATATATATATATATATATATATATAATATATAAGGGTGGTATACACATCAAATATCTAACTTGATATACTCATATATTCCGATGAGATAGGAATTTATTTCGATAATCAATTCATTATCCTAATTTAGGCATTTCCCTGTATTAGCCAGTATATATATAGTGTGATACATGCGGGCCCATGCATACATAGTTATATCATATGGATGTCCCGTATGTATGCTAATATTCGTATATTGCTTATAATTGTAGGTGGGCCATTACAATATTTGAGTCGCAAAATTGAGTAAATAATTGAGGATCTATAACGAATGGGTGTTCCCCCTTCATGGGTTAAATGTAATTATCTTATATAAATAATATTTTGGCAATAATGCTAAAATATTAGAGGATTGAAAAAAAAATTAATCCCCTCATGTGTCAATTAATTAAATTTTCTAGCAAAAATAAATTAAAATCCTAAGCCAGAAAGTTAATTGATTAGAATCAAAGTTAAGTCTTAGGAAAAATAAATTAAAAAACTTGTAGGTTCTAGAGAAATTAATTTTTGGATGTCTCCCACCAAGGGAATATAGACAACTTCAAGAAATCTTGGACCCTTGGTGGTTAAGTCAAAGTCAATTTTTTGAGGAAATTAGCTCAAAATAATTAATTTTGAGCTAATTACAAAAGAATTAAAAGAAAAAATCGAAAATTCATCGAAAAATAAATATTTTGACGGTGGAGATTAAAAGATAATTAAATATTTATCAACGGTCGAGATTACTTTGACAGGGATCAAGCCAAATAGCCGTTTGGAGAATTTATCTATAAATTAGAGGTCATTTGTCTCACAAAAGATTCGATCATTGAATCGTGTACTTGCTCTTAAAGCTCCCTTGTAATCTTTTCTAGAATAATAATAACGCAAAGTCTTTGGGGTTTAAATTAATGGTGGTGTTCCTCTCCTGCATCTTATGGTAATATTGTTTTTAATCTTCTGCTGAATATTATTTTTATAAATTGTTGGTTAATAGCCTTTGTGCAATTTATTGAACAAATATCTTGCATAAGTTATTGTGTTTGAAATAGCATTTTAATTTAATAGGGTTAGCAAGTATCTCTAATTCTTGAAAATTTAAATTGTTATTTTACGTCTCTATTAATCTAACAATTTACGCTGAAATGTGTTGAAATCATTTGAATTTAAAAAGTTGGGCGTTTGGGGAAGTCCTCGGCTGAACCAACTGACTCCCAAGGCATAAGCTCTGAATAGCCTTCCTGATCTAAATTCCTAGACTTATCTTACGATTTTCCTTTTTGCAGGGTTTTGGGGGCTAGTACCTCATTTTTTTTAAATTAATCATCTTTTACAAATATAAATTGTGCTAAATAGATAAATCTGACTAGGAAAAGCTTATATCTACAGATCTGGGAGCGAAGTTGGACTCATACTCCTCAAATCTAGTAGAACTCTAATTTAATTGTATAAATCTGAAACTTTTGTAGAGTTTTTTAAATTCTAACATCCGGGTCTTGGGTTTTTAGTTCTATTTTGTATATATCGGGTCTTGAATATTTTGTTTTTCACTTGTGCAGGGGTAGATCTGAAATTTTTCAAGGAGATCTGGGGGTTTTGAGACAGATCTAGGCCCTGGAGGGCAAGATCTTGTCTCAAATTTTGTTTGTAGGGCCAAAAATTGAATTTTGTCCTTTTAAACGAAGAAGATTGGGATTCGAAAATTTTTGTGAACTATTGGGCAAATTTTTTAAGACCCTAAAGGCCTAATGCTGCCTTTTTTCCTCAGTTCTGGGCTTGAACCTTTCTCCAGGCCACAAACCTTTCTTTCCCCTGCCTGCGGCTCCTTTGCTTGTGGCTGCTCCTCCTTTATCCCTGTGGCTCCTCCACTCAGCCTTTCCTCCTTGCCTGCGACTCTTCTAGACTCCTTAACGCTGTTGAACGCAGCCTCATCCTTCCATCCGCAGACCTCACACTGCCCTTTTTTCTGCCTGCTAACCCTTATCCCTCCACGCTCTCTCCTCCTTTCCCTTATCCCTCTTACGTTGTCTCCTCTTCCTCTAAACCTTAACGCTGCTCACAGCAGCCTTTCTCCTTGCCGCTGTCTTAATCCTCTCTCAGGAGCAACGTCCTAAAATTTTAATGCAGTCATCCTTTTTGTTACCTGTAGCAACCATTCAACCCCATTTTTAAAAATTCTCTAATTGTTGTCCGGGATTTATCAAATTCAATTTGCTACTGTGGAGAATAATCAGAATTTTGGGTTGGTGTATTATCAAATTTTGAATAGAAGTGTGGACAAGGAATGGTGTTTTTAGGTTTCTCATCACTGAAGAAATTTGGCAAAATACTTCAAGGCCTAGGGCCTCAGGGTTCGGTTCTAAACCTCTGCTCTTTCTCTATCTCACTTAAACAAAACATTAACTTCTAAACAATGACATTGATTAACATAGTTGGGTTAAAATTTCAAATCTGATTCATTGTCTTGAGTTTTCTAAAGTCTGATCATTAGCATTGAATTGCATTTTAAATACAACTGAGAAGAGAATACATTTCAGAATTTGTCTTTGTTCACTAATTAGGCATTAACTAGGCATCGTAAATTCACTGGTAACTTATTGATATCCTGAATACATCTCTGAAGTCAAACCACTGAAAGTAAATCTACTGTTGTCCTCACTGTTTGCATTATTGATAAGGCTGTAAGAAAATTTGGGCATTGACGTTTGAGAAGCTAATAGATTCAAGACTGTTGGACATATTTGATGCTGATTAAAATTCTCAAATACTGTCACAAACATAAACCTCAGAAAACTGAAAATAACAGTGGTATAATTGTAATTTCTAGGCTTGTTAAAGGCATTGGGTATAGAGTTATTTCACTCTTTACTGTCATAAATTTATTTGTTGCTCTCATAAGCTTTTAATTTCATTGTTGTCCTAAGAGAAGTTACTGTTGTTCTGAACATAATCTTTGAAGTTTCAAGTAAGTTTCCATTGGTGAACTGCTTGCATCAACAGAAATAACTGTTGGTTTAATCTGGGTTATAAACTTTGAATTGCACACACATAAGCTCACTGTTTCAAGAAAGTTCATTAATCTCACGTATTTGTTTCAGCAGTTAAGAGCTTAGGAATTAATGGTATTTGTCTTTTTCCTAATTCTCAAATGGTAGATGTGCTGAGATCTAATTCTCTTTGAGCTAAGGAAATTACTCTAAGTTGCATTTTGATTTTGATCTAAGCAAATATTTGGGCTATTTGAAAATCACTTTTGGAATTTCAAGCAATTGTCATTAGCATTTTTCAATGAGATATCTATTGTGAATTGATGACAAATTGTTGATTAAAGTCATTTATTTTGCTTTGTTAGCACTTTCTGAAGTTGGCATTTATTTTTGTGGTTGGAAGTGTCTATTGGATCTCCTAAATAAGAAATTAGAGCATAACTCAGAATAAATTGTAATCTAAGTACCGCAAAGTTTTAACAATCTATCATTCTCTAAATTCACCTTGCATCTGCATTCTAAGTTAGTCTTGCATTTAATAATTGACCTCCAAACATAAGTTTGGTTGAAACAGAGATAGGAACACCTTTGTGTCTTCTCTTGAGAAGTTTATCTTTTTAGTATCTAAAACGGTGACCTTGCAATGGTCAGAGTCACAGTTTCTATAGCGTCGAAGGCACCGGGAATGTTAGATTTCAAGGAAAGGGATCATTAATCACACCCTCGTGTGCTTTACCTTGACTTCTCTCTGCCATTTGCTATAAAGTTTAGGCTCAATAGAGACAAAGATCAAAGGACATACTTAGAATAAGCATTTAAGTAATCAACCAAGATTCCTGCGTTTCACATAAGTCTTAGGAATTGCACTTCATATAGGATAGTTACTCATCAAAGCGGCAGTTATCCATCCTGTACTTGATCTTAAAATTTGTAAAGCAAAAGTATTGACTCCATAAGGCACTAGTTTCAAATCTTATAAATCTAATCGAATTCTTAATACCTTGCTAAATCTAAACAAGTACTTGGCCACTCAACTATGTCTCCCAAATTAGTTGGTTCCTAGCTAGTCCATCTTCATCTCATTTCCATAGGGTCTACCCCCCATAGTCTGTTGTTGGGAGACAAATGGAGAGGTTGGGGATTCAGTGACAACCCCTAACCTGAGTCATTGGCATGGTGCCTATACATTTTGAGCGACAACATTTTTTAGCGTCGTTGTTGGGGACCAATTTTTTGGACCTTGGCTTTGCGACATTCATCTTAATCATTTTCATCTCCTCATTTCTCATCCTTTCATCTATCACCGGGATAAGTTCCTTGTCCTTGGTTCCTTTCACTAGCTTCCTTCCTTGCATCTTGGTTATCTGAGGTTAGATTTATGTCCGAGTGGCGACTCCACTTCCTTCATCTTCTACAGGGGCGTGTACTTGACGGAACCCAAGTAGCTTGGTTAATTCTACTTCGGATCCTAAAAAGGTTCTCAGAGTACGATTACATAAGCTATCTTCTCGTACACTTCGTGTTAATCTCAAGCAAGAAGCTCTCTTTGATATCCATTCACTTTTTCTTGATCATGTTCAGCAAGACTTCATTAATGACTTGTATCTTCCTTGTAATTTCGCTAATATTCAAGGTTATCCGCATGACCTTCCAGATAAAGGTTTGGATAAATTTCCTTCTTTCCAAGGCAATAATGCAATCATTGTTAAATCTCATCTTAATAATTTTAGGCATTTCATTAATAAATGGGGTGGTGCTAATGCAAATCATGAGGATGTAAAGATGAAGCTTTTTGTGCTCTCTTTGGAAGAAGATGCTTTGGAGTGGTTCACTGAGAGAGTTGATCATTCTTTTGATCCATTGCAGTCAATTATCAATGCCTTTAAGGAAAATTTTGGAGATAAGACAAAAGAAAGGCATCTAGTTAAGGCTATCAATGTCATAAAGAAGAAGGAAAATGACACTGTAGAAGAATTTAATAAGAGATTTAATGGTATTTTTAAAGAATTACCTCAAGATTATAAGCCTCCTGATAAATCTCTTTTGGATTTTTACATTGATGTTTTTAATGTTGATACTTCTTATGAATTGAGGCGTGCTAAGAATCGTGACTATAAAGTCGTTCAGACTTTAGCTGAAGAGCTTGAAAAGGATAAGAAAGCATCTGGGAAGTTTGAAATCCCTAGCTTTGATAGGGCTTCAACCAAGTTGAAAGAACCTAAAGAAAAAGAGGTTAAAGAATCTGATGATGATCCTATGCAAAAGTTGATGTAGAAACTTGAAAGCATGGAGCTAAACCAAGCAAAGTTAATATCTAATCATGCTAAGGAAATAAGTACCTTGCAGTCTAGGTTGGTCCAAATGGAAAGCTCTCAAGCACAAAGTTCCCAACCTAGAAATAATAATAATAATCGGCATAATAATGCTTGGAAAAGGAAACGCCCATCTAATGAGCATAGACCTCCAAATCCTCTTGAATATGTCAATCTTGTGGATGAAACTCCTCCTGATTGTAGGGTCGGTGATGCTCTTCATGAGGAAGCTACTTGTCCCACTGTTAATAGAATAATGGATAGTGGGACGTTTGGGACAAGTAATCAAATAAATGTGGTTGGTAAGGAGTTTTCATTATCTATGGAAGATTGGATGGAAGTTAAGAAAAATAGTGAAGAAGTCAGGCCTTTTACATCTTCCTTTAGTATAAATAACTTTGATCATGAAAAGGATTTGATGGTTGAATTATTTGGTGAAAATCCTTCTCTAGAGCAAGTCTTGGAAATTGCGAAAGATAAGGGTTTGATTTATCAAAGAAGGGATAAGGATCAAAGAGGAAATCAAATTCCCCCTCAAAGTTTTAACCCTAGTTCAAGCTCTGGATTGGATGTTGACTTCGGAAGTTGGTTTAATAATGCAACAATTTGGGTCTAGATGTTGACTACTATGTGTTAACTACCCATAGCAGTACACCCCCTTTTTTCGCAAAAGGGATAGCGCTTGATCGATATGTCTGTGCCATTCGACTATCATCATCAGCCCAATCATGTCATGTTGTAAACCCAGTCTGCATGTGTAAATTGTAAATAATCTTAGCAGATCTGTATCATGCATGTAATTGCCTGGGTAAACCTAATTTTCTAGTGATGATCTACATTCCGGAAGGTTTTTTGTCTCACCAATCCATGATCAACAAAGTTTTCCTTCAACCTAACTGCAAAGTCGAAATGGATTTTGTCATTAGAATCTTAGCGGACTCCTAGCGTTCTTTATCGAGTCTATGTAAAAATGATTCGGGAATAGTCCTAACTATTTGGTTAGAATATTTTATTACAAATTGCTTGATCTACTAGATTATATTTGTGTCACAGAACTGGGTGGTCTATGAGGGTCTATGTCAAATGGGTTTTCCCTCCCTAAGATGTAAAAATGTAAAAAATCATGATGTAAAGTGTCTTGGGGGTTAGAAAAATAATTAAACCCCTCATAAGTCCTAGGTCCTAGGGTGATTTTTCCAAAGGCTAAGTTCGATGGTCCCTTTAAATTAAAAAATAATAATATAAATTAAAAATTAAAAATTAAAAAATTAAAAATAATAAATAAATAAAAAATGAAATAAAATAATAATAAGTCAAAGTTTTGAGGAAATAAATGCAAAATTGTAATATATTAAAATGCATTTAAAATTTCGACGTATGAGATTAAAAGAGATTTTGATCCTCATCGACGGTCGAGATCTCTTTGACATGGATCACTCGTACTAGCCGCTAGGAAATTTATCTTTAAATAGGGTGTCAGGGGTCATTTGAAATCATTCGATCTGTGAGTCTTGTGCTAAAGAAAGCTCTCTTGTAGTCATTTTTCATGTGCAATAAAGAAAGACTTTGGGGTTGAAATTTTGCTGATGTTACTCTTCTGGAAATGTTGTAAGATGTTTTATTTTTGTGCATGATTTTAATTTCAGCCATTGATGATAGTGTTATGAAGAGTGATTTTAAACGCAGGTATCTTGTTTAGTCGTTAGGCTTTGAATGGTAGTTAAATATCTGAACATGATGGCAGGTATCTTCATTAGATCTTGATTTTAGTATCATTTTCTCCCTCTTTGTTAATGGTTGAATTAAGTTGTGCAGGATATCCTTGATTTTGAGTTTACCGGGCGTTCAGGGAAGTTTTTGGCTAAACCAGCCAACTCCCAGAAAGGCATTTTCTGAAGAGCCCAGTTAGTTTTGATTCCGGGCTTATCATTAGAACTTCTATTGTGGATGCATGAAGGGCCTTCTGAAGACCTTACCTTAAATTTAAAATTTTAAAAAATATATGTATGGCATAATGATAAATCTGGCTACTCAAAGCCTTCAGTTTGTAATTACTGTAATTATTTAGCTGGTTTTAGGGTTTTTAGTTTTGTTTCTTGCATATTTTGTTTCTGGGTGTTTGTTTTTGTCATTACAGGTTGCAGATCTGAAGGTGAGGTTCAATCTTGAAGCTAGATCTAAGCCCTGGAGGGTAAGATCTAGCCTCAGAGTCAGCTCTTGTAGGGGTATGCGTTTCAAGATCTGGAAAATTTTGTGGAAGCAGCTGATTCGAAATTTTAAATCAAGACTTCTAGAAAAGAGTTGGTAAATTTTAAAGGGTTTTCCGACCATCTGTTTTCTGATCGGTTTCTTCAGATTTGTTGCCTGGTGTGGTTTCATGCTGCATAAAAATTTCGAATTTTTTTTTTTAAATAATCATTGTTGAGACAGGGCTTTCATCAACGTCTTGCAAGAAATTTTTAACTGCCCAGCATGCTGCCTCCTCTACATTATCAAACCTGCAAGAAATCCTACCTAAACTCTCAAAGCCCTCCTTGTTGTACCTACGTTTCTACCATCTCTCAACCTGCAAACAAACCCTCAGCCATCACCGCTACCTGCTCATTGCCTCACTCTCTACACTGTCCATATCCCCGACATCTTGGAGCCTCCTTGCGTAATTTCCTCCCGTCCAAGCCTGCAAACACCAAAAGCAGCTTCGTCGAAGCCCTTCTTGCCTGCCTCGCAGCTCCATTCTTCTACCATCTTGCTCCTCCCCCTGCTGCTCGAACTCCTTCATGCTGCTCTCCCTCCGCCGTCAAGTTTAGACCTGCAAATCACAACGATAGCAAGCGCACACTTTCAACTTTTGTTTTATGCATGCGGATTAGGGTTATTTTTGTGTATTTCCATTATATGCCTTGCTTTAGTTTAGGTTTAGTTAGCTTTATTTTTTTAGATTTAAAATACGTTTGATTTTGTTTTGTATATATTCATGTGTTAGGTGTTATAACTTTTATTTAGTTTTGTTTTATTTTAAAGTTTCGATTTTTATTTTGAAAAGTATCATGTTTTGATTTAATTAAAATCATAAAATTCTATTTAAAAAAAATTCTAAAAATTTTAAAAAATAAGCCATAAATAATAAAAAATAAAAATAAAGGTGCTATTTTTGGTTTCATTTAATTTTGATTTGTTTTAACTTTGTTAAAAATTAAAAAATTAAAATCCAAGTTCAATTTTGGTTTAATGAAAATTCAAAAAACAATTACAAAAATATATTTGGATGTGTATGGTCATTGAAAATCTTCCATTAATTCTTGCTCAGCGAAAGGATTTTCTGAGTTGTCGATTTAAAGTTTTGAAAGAAGAGATTTTTATGGTATTAGCATTTCATCTATAGTTAAATGTGCTTAAATTTTTATCTAGAGTTTAACTATTGGAAAGTGATAAATTGCCTAGATTTGGAATTTCAAGCATAATCATTTTAAGTTTCGTGATTGTTTCAAATATTTGATCTTTTGAAATTTAATTGCTAAAGCTTTGTGCTTCTTTTGAATATCTTGCATTTGGTGAAATTAATCATTGCTTGAATTATTTGATGCTCGTCACATGTTAGATATTTTGCAAATATTTTTCAAGCAATCGTTGATTTTTTCCTAAGCAGCAGTAGCAAACCAATTACTTGGCTTTATTTTCATCTAGCGAGATCTTTAACTCCATAAGGCACTGATCTTAAGCATTTAAAATTTAATCAAATTCTAAGTCTCATTAGGCCTTAATCAAGTATTTGATTGCTTCGTTGTGTCTCCCAAACCGGTTGATTCGCAACTGGTTTTCTTCTATCCCATAGGGTCTACCCCCCTTAGCCTACTATAGGGAGACGACTTAAATGAAGAGATCAGGGATCAAGGTGACAGCCCTTGGTCTGAGCATTGTCGCAGTGCCTAAACACTCTGTGACAACATTCTTTGGCGTCGTTGTCAGGGATAGAGTTTTCCTGTCCCTGGCGTTTCAACGACATTCATTCTCCTCATATCATCTTTATCATTTGATCCGACAACAACAACATTTTTTGGCACCGCTGCCGAGGATATTTTATTCTCGGTGTTTCAACGACTTTCCATCATTCATCTTTCATCTTTCTATCACTCATTCGAGCCGACAAAGTCAACATTTTTTGGCACATCTCATCTTTTCCGCCATTCATTAGCCTGTCAAACGGCCAACATTTCCTAGCGTCATTTGATCTCTTCATCGCCCTATCTTTCGTCATCTCGTTAATCGTTACATCTATACCTTTAGCACCTACACATCTCGGTTCGTTTCTTGTTTGGGTGGCAACTCCATTTCTTTTCATTCATTTATTCTCAGACAAGAAGCCCTCCTTATATCTGGTTGTTTGTTATCTTTTGGATCTTAGAGTTAGATTCGTGTTCAAGTGGCGACTCGACTTCTTTCATCTTTTGATTTCTTGAGCAGAGATCTCTCTTTATCATCCATTTGGTTCCTTATTGTTCATCATGGATTATTCGTATACCCCGTATCATTTTACTGATGTTCTCCATGATATTCTGGAAGTGTCCATTTCTAAATTGTCTTTGTTCTCGGGTGGTGATTCAGTCACTGTTAGAAAGCATTTATGCAGGTTTTCTTGTATAGTGTTCATATATTGTAGACTTCCTCAATATAATCATGAAGATCTCAAAATGCGTCTATTTCTCTTTTCTTTAGAGGATGATGCTTTGAATTGGTTTAATAGTTGTCTTGAAGACTCTTTCACTTCTTCACAAGACATTGTCAATGCTTTTAAAGATAGGTATGGTAGCTCGCCTTGTGCCCCTAAAATTGTGCAACATAATGAAAGTAATCTTATGAAGGGTCCAGCTGTCGATGAAAGATTTCAAGACAATTCTTCATATCAGAATGTGCCATCTACCTGTACAATTGCAGATCAAATCCATGTTGAAATTTGGTATCGGAGGACAGGTGGTTTCCTTAGGCTTTGATCTTTGGCCTAGGGAAAAGTGTCCAAAAGATTAATTTTTCTCCTAAAGTGACTTTATAATTTTTATAAAGTTAAAATCTAATTTAAAAGTGACTTTAAGTGATAAAGTTACTAAGTCTAATTTTAAAGTGACTTTTATAAAGTCAATGAAAAATTAGAAAGGAAAAGTGACTTTGGAAATAAATGACTAAGTGGGTCTTTATTAAAGTGGGTGAATTAAAAAATAGAAAGTGAGATTTAAATGTGCATTTAATCTCAGCTATTGATCTAAATCTATTTCAGCCATTGGATTTAGAGATCACCCAAAAGTCACTTGGATCACCCAAAAGTCACTTGGAGTTATATTAAAGGAGGAAAAGGAGGAAAAGATCATTCATTCTTTCATGAGCAGATTGGGAAGAGAGCAAGAGAGCAAGGGAGATTTCTAGACAGGAAGGAGAAAGAGGCAGCAGTTTGGCACACATACTGGGCAGCTCTTCAGCAAATCTGAACAGCAGAAAGAACAAGCAGAAAAAGCTGATTTTTTGCTGAAAAACTGAGAAAAACTGATTTTTGGCCACGAATATCGAGGAAGTGATTTTCTGCACAAAAATTGAGGTCTGTACAGCATGTCTGTACCGTCCGTACAGCCATCTGTACCGTCCGTACGGTCGTCCGTACCGTCCGTGCAGCATTGTGTTGCTGTTTGGAAATTTCCAGTGGGCTGTGAGGCTCAGAAATCGAGATAAGTTGGAAATTTGTTTGCTGATTTTCGCTGATTTTCGCTGAAATTTCTCACTGTAAAAAGGCATTTTCCAGAAATAAAGAAGAGCTCTCAAACTGGTTTTCCCCAAGAGTTGTAAGGGGTTTTTCCAGG
>APFE030393247.1:74543-112356 GCA_000404065.3 Pinus taeda | reverse complement strand
AAGCTCTCTTGTAGTCATTTTTCATGTGCAATAAAGAAAGCCTTTGGGGTTGAAATCTTGTTGGTGTTACTCTTTTGGAAATGTTGTAAGATGTTTTATTTTTTTGCATATTTTTAATTTCAGCCATTGATGATAGCTTTATGAAGAGTGATTTTAAACACAGGTATCTTGTTTAATCGCTAAGGTTTGAATGGTAGTTAAATTTCTGAATATGATGGCAAGTATCTACATTAGATCTTGATTTAATATCGTTTTCTCCCTCTTTGTTAATGGTTGAATTAAGTTATGCGGGATATCCTTGATTTTGATTTTACGAGGCGTTCGGGAAGTTCTCGGTTGAACCAGCCAACTCCCGAAAAAGCATTTTCTGAAGAGCACAGTTGGTTTTGATCCCGGGCTTAACATTAGAACTTTTGTTGTGGATGCATTAAGGGTTTTCTGAAGCACCTTACTTTAAATTTAAAATTTTAAAATATGTGTGGCATAACGATAGATCTAGCTACTCAAAGCCTTCAGTTTGTAATTACTGTAATTATTTAGCTGGTTTTAGGGTTTTTAGTTTTGTTTCTTGCATATTTTGTCTCTGGGTGTATTTTTTTGTCATTACAGGCTGCAGATCTGAAGGTGAGATTCAATCTTGAAGCCAAATCTAGGCCCTGGAGGGTAAGATCTAGCCTCAGAGTTAGCGCTTGTAGGGGTATTCATTTCAAGATCTGGAAAATTTTGTGAAAGCAGCTGATTCAAAATTTTAAATCAAGACTTCTGGAAAAGAGTTCTGGTAAATTTTAAAGGGTTTTCCGACCATCTGTTTTTTGATCGGTTTCTTCAGATTTGTTGCCTGGTGGGGTTTCATCTTGCATAAAAATTTCAAATTTTTTTTTTTAAATAATCATTGTTGGGAAAGGCTTTCATCAACATCTTGCAAGAAATTTTTAACTACCCAGCATGCTGCCTCCTCTATGTTATCAAACCTACAAGAAATCCTATGTAAACTCTCAAAGCCCTCCTTGTTGTACTTGCGCTTCTACCATCTCTCAACCTGCAAACAAACCCTCAGCCATCACCGCTACCTGCTCATTACCTCACTCTCTACGCTATCCATATCCCCAACGTCTTGGAGCATCCCTGCGTATTTTCCTCCCATCCAAGCCTGCAAACACCAAAAGCAGCTTCATCGAAGCACTTCTTGCCTGCCCCGCGGCTCCATTCTTCTGCCATCTTGCTCCTCCCTCTGCCGCTCGAACTCCTTCATGCTGCTCTCCCTCTGCCGTCAAGTTCAAACCTGCAAATCACAATGACAGCAAGCGCACACATTCGACTTTTGTTTTATGCATGTGGATTAGGGTTATTTTTGTGTGTATTTCCATTATATGCCTTACTTTAGTTTAGGTTTAGTTGGCTTTATTTTTTTAGATTTAATATACGTTTGATTTTGTTTTGTATATATTCATGTGTTAGTTTATAACTTTTATTTAGTTTTGTTTTATTTTAAAGTTTCAAATTTTATTTTGAAAAGCATCATGTTTTGATTTAATTAAAATCATAAAATTTATATAAAAAAACCATAAATAATAAAAAATAAAAAAAGGTGCTATTTTTGGTTTCATTTAATTTTGATTTGTTTTAACTTTGTTAAAAAATTAAAAATTAAAAATTAAAATCCAAGCTCAATTTTGGTTTAATGAAAATTCAAAAAACATTTACAAAAATATATTTGGATGTGTATGGTCATTGAAAATCTTGCAATAATTCTTGCTCAGCAAAAGGATTTTTTGAGGTGTGGATTTAAAGTTTTGAAAGAAGAGATTTTTATGGTATCAGCATTTCATTTATAGTTAAATGTGCTTAAATATTGATCTGGAGTTTAACTATTGAAAAGTGATAAATTGCCTAGATTTGGAATTTCAAGCATAATCATTTTAAATTCTTGGTGGCTACCTTTTAAGTTTCGTGATTGTTTCAAATATTTGATCTTTTGAAATTTAATTTCTAAAGCTTTGTGCTTCTTTTGAATATCTTGCATCTAGTGAAATTAATCATTGCTTGAATTATTTGATGCTCGTCACATGTTAAATATTTTTCAAACAATCGTTGATTTTTTACCAAGCAACAGTAGAAAACCAATTACTTGGCTTTATTTTCATCTAGCGAGATCTTTAACTCCATAAGGCACTGATCTTAAGCATTTAAAATTTAGTCAAATTCTAATCTCACTAGGCCTTAATGAAGTATTTGATTGCTTTGCTGTGTCTCCCGAACCGGTTGATTTGCAGCTGGTTTTCTTCTATCCCATAGGGTCTACCCCCTAGCCTGCTATAGGGAGACGGCTTAAACAGAGAGA
Source organism: Pinus taeda (assembly GCA_000404065.3). Taxonomy (NCBI): domain Eukaryota; kingdom Viridiplantae; phylum Streptophyta; class Pinopsida; order Pinales; family Pinaceae; genus Pinus; species Pinus taeda. Next base: position 110,015 of record APFE030393247.1, on the reverse strand, counting down.
TCGAGGATCAGGGTGACAGCCCCCAGTCTGAGCGTTGTCGCGGTGCCTAGACACTATGTGCGACAACAAGTTCATGTGACCGAGATATTGATTTTCTTCCCAAAAGGCTAAGTTATTAAAAGCCATTGAAGCTCCTCGTGTGAATGTTTCTCAACAGAAGGTTCCTGAGACTGTCTATCAGGATGCCTCCATATATTTGCAAAGTATGGATTCAGATAACAAACATCATCAGCCATTTTTTATTACTTTGTTGGTTAATGGTTATAGATTGTATAACTACATGTTGGATTCTAGAGCCTCGGCTTGTGTTATGACCAAGAGGGTCATGGAGCAACTCAACTTGAGAATTTCTAGGCCTTACTACAACATATGTGCCATAGATTCCTAAGAAGATTGAGGTTCATCGGTTGATTAAGGATTTACAAGTTCATTTATCAATTTACCCTGACATAATGATTGTAATGGACATAGTTGTAGTCGATGTTCCTAATGCTTGGGGCATGTTATGGTCTATGAAATGGGCCTCTGATCCAGGAGGAAGTACTCAGGTGAATTGGTCATATGCTACGATTCCTTCTCCTAGAGGTGATGGATTTGTTAGACTTAACAGAAAGCCTGAAAGAAGATTCCATGTTGAAGATCCTAAGAGTCCCCATAATGAAATAATAAAACAACTTAGCCTTGGGAATTATGCCATTATGTCTAACTCTATAATTCCCCCGAGATCAAGGTTGATGAGAAGATGGGTGATTTAACGAATAAGGTATCGTATATGTATTCGATGGTGCATCTTCTAGGCATGGTAAAGGTGTTGGAATTGTATTAAAGTCTCCACTTGGTCATATTTTCAAATTTGCCTATAGATTGAAGTTTGAAGCAATCAACAATGTTGCAGAGTATGAAGCTTTATTAGTGGGTCTCGAATTGGCAAAATATTTGAAGGTTAAGTTGCTTAGTGTCAAGGGAGATTCTGATTTGGTTATCATGAAAATTAAGAACAAGTTTACATGTAAAAAACAAAGATTAAGGAACTATCGAAATATTGTATGGGATACTATGGAATGTTTTGACGTCTTGGATCTGAAAAGAATAACTGGGCTGACGAGCTTGTTGTAGCAGCATCTACTTTGCAGTTATCTGATGAAATGTTGAAGGATAAAGTTAAAATGGAGATTTTAGACCTTCTATACCTGACAATATGGAGCATTGGCAGGTTTTTGATGGTAAAAGACAAATGATTTGCTTTCTTAATAAGTTAGATGAATTTGAAAATTTTGAGGTTAGTTATAAACAGGATGGATCTGAAAATCATGAAGATATAACTAATCCTACTCCAAGGAACATTGTAGCTTTGGGGCAGCATTTTGATCGTCATGATGCTACAAAGAAAAAAGATGAAATTAAGATGGATCCAAGGGAGTTCATTGAAGTAAATATTGGTACTTCTAGAGACCCCGAGATTGTAAAAATTGGTAAAGGTGGTAAAGGTACTAGTGATGAAGAGCGAAAAGGTTAATTAACTTACTTCATGAATATAGAGATGTTTTAACATTTTCTTATGATGAGTTAAAAGGTTATCGGAAAGATGTCATGGAACACACTATCCCTTTAAAAGACAAAAATGCTAAATGCTTTTGTCAAAAGCTGAGGCAGATAAATCCTAAGTTGGCCCCCTTAGTTTGAAAGGAGCTTTCAAAGATGCTTACAGCAAGAATTATTGCTCAAATGAGGTATTCAACATGGTGTTTTAACTTGGTGACTATTAGGAAAACAAATGGGATAATCAGACTTTGTGTCGATTTTAGAAACTTTCACCTAGCATGTAAAAAAGATAATTACCCTTTGCCAAACATGGAGACTATGTTGCAAAGAGTAACAGGTTCAAGAATGATGTCATTGCTAGATGGTTTTTCTGAATATAATCAAGTATGGGTTAAGAAAGAAGACCAGCACAAACTACTTTCACCACACCATGGGGTACATTTGAATACACTAGGATGCCTTTTGGATTAACTGACGTTGGAGCTACCTTTCAAAGGGCCATGGATTATACCTTTAAAGGTTTAATTGGTAAAATCATTGAAAAATATCAAGATGATCTTACGACTTTTTCTAAGGATGGTATCAGTCATATAGGTCATCTTAGGCAAGTTTTTGACAGACGTAGAGGGTTTGGAATCTCCTTGAATCTTGCTAAATATGTATCTGGAGTAACTGAAGGGAAGTTACTTGGTCACATCATCTCGAAAGATGAGATCAATATAAGTCCTGAAAGGGTTGAGGCAATCCAAAATATTCCTCTTCCTCATAATCTCAAATCCCTTCAGTCTTTTCTCGGAAATACCAACTTTCTTAGAAGATTTATTCCAAATTATGCGGAGATAGTCAAACCTATTCAATGTCTTCTTAAGAAAGATGCTAAATTATTGTGGAAAGAAAATAGTAAAAAGGGTTTTCAAGAAATCAAAGGTGTTATTTCAAAAGCTCTTGTTCTGGCTATGGCCCTAGTTATTCTAAAGATTTCATGGGGTTTTCTTTTTGCTTCAAAAGATACAATTGTCAGTGTCTTGTTACAAAAGAATAAGGAAGGCTACGAGTAGCCTATTGCTTTCATGAGTAGAGCTCTTCAAAATTCTGAATTAAATTATACTACCATGGAAAAGCAAGCATATGCCTTGGTCAAGTCTAGTAAACATTTTAGGATTTACGTGGGTTATTCTAAAATCATTGCTTTTGTCCCACATTCGATTGTTAAAGATATATTAACTCAGATTGATTGCTTAGGGACTCGTGCTAGGTGTGTTACTAAGATCCAAGAGTATGACTTGGAGATTAGACCCACTAAGTTGGTCAAAGGTCAAGGATTGGCTGAAATGTTGACTAAAAGTAATGAAAAAGCTCTTGGTTTGATTTGCCTGAATGATTCATCTTCACCTAAGCTGCAAAGATTAGGAGAGCATCATTGGTACAAGGACATCATTCATTATTTGTTAAATCTTACACGTCCTGACCATTTAGTTGCTCATAAATAAGGGCTCTTAGATTAAAAGCAGCTAAGTATTGCCTTATGAAGGATGGCCTCGAATGGAGAAATCCTGAGGGTATTATACTTAAATGTGTTGATGAAATTGAGTCCAAGAAGTTAATTTCAAAGTTTCATTCAAGATTTTATGGTGGTCATTATGCTACAAGAACTAACGCCTGTTGATTTATGGTTGCATAGGATGTGCTCTAAGTCTCAAATTTTGCAGGGAGGCTTGGGCACATATATTCCAAAGAGCCCAGAAAGCATTTTGGGAAATTCCACCCAGAGACAGTTCCATTAAAACAATTAATTATTTTTAATGAGTCCCTAAATCTAAACTTAGGAAATTAAAATAATAAATGGGTATTAATCTAACTACGAGCGTAACTTCTAGAAGAAGACGAGGATCAAGCAGAAATGGTCTTAGCCATTGATTAGCTTCTAATCTGGGTCATTGAATGTCAACAAGAAGATTATTTAAGGAGGCTTGAGGGTCATTTGGAAAATACACCAAGAGTTGATTAATCAGATCAAATTGTTGAGCCAGAGAGCAGCGCAGTGATTTCGTGATGATCACACAGAAGGGCAAAGATAGTTTTGGCTGGAGAATCTTCTCCGAAGCCAAGAACACGTAGCAGAGAGGTAGAGAAAGACGTAGAGGAGGCAGCGCAGTGCCTAGTGAGGGTGACATAGAGCCAAGAAGGGCTCACGTAGAGCAACGCATTGCCTTCCAAGCAAAAGTCTGAGATTTTGTTGGGGGTTTCACGTTCTGAGCCAGGAGGGCTGAAGTCGAAGCTCTTGAGAGAAAATCGATCCAATAGAGAGGTGATGCGGTGCCTCAAAAGCAATGACACAGGCCCACGTAGTGACTGCATAAGCGCAGCGCAGAGGTAGTCGAGGACTCGTTGGTTTAGCTGTCGGATCAACCAGGACTTGCGGTGTAGAGTGAAGTAATCTCAATTTCTTTTGCCGAGTGATATTCTCTGTACTAGATTGCCAGCAAGGCATCCAGAGTTTGTATTCAAAAATTAATATTGCATAATAATAAAACCCTATGATCCATTGCACCGTTTTTCCCGCATTGGGTTTTTTCATGGACATTTGTCCAAAAATAATGGTGTCATTGTGTTGTATCTTTTTCCTGTTCAGTTTCTTGTTTCAGGATATTATTTTAAATAGTGAACGTTGCAATTGTATTTACTTCGATATTTACCGTAAAACATAGTAAATAACTTGTATGGATTAACAAGCAGGAGAAGTAACATCAGGTTGCTGCAGTAGGGATTTCGGGTTTAAGAATTTTCACACTGCCCACAAAATTCTTAGAGCTAGTTATTATTGGCCTTCAATCTTTTCTGATGTGCATAAGTTTGTTAGAAGTTGCCAAGTCTGTCAACTATTCACTGGGAAACAGAAGTTGGTTGCCCTACCCTTACAACCTATGGTTGTTAAGGCATCTTTTCAGCATTGGGGTCTGGATTTCATTGAAAAATTTCGTGAAAATTCTAAAAATGGATACTCACGAATTTTAACTACTATTGAATATTTCACTAAATGGGTAGAAGCCATTCCTGCTAAGAATGCCACTGACAAGGTTATTATAGATTTCATTGAAAATCGAATCATTACTAGATTTGGTGTCCCAGCTAAAATCACCACTAATAATGCCAAGGCTTTTAGTTCTTCAAAGTTTTCATCTTTTTGCTTCAAGTATGGCATTGTCTTACCTCATTCATCTAATTACTATCCTCGGGATAATGGCCTTGTTGAATCAATTAATAAAAATCTTATAACCATTATCAAGAAGATAGTGGGAGATAATTAGTCCTAGGATAGCAAAATCAAGTATGCATTATGGGCAAATAGAATTACTAAGAAAAAAGCTACCAGTAAAAGTCCCTTTGAATTAGTTTATGGCTCGAATGTAACTCTACATGTGCACCTTAAATTGTCAGCTTATCAACTCCTTCGGCATTTTTCCACTAATAAAGGTGTCGTCCAAAATAGAATTGATCAAATTGTGGAGTTAGATGAAACTGGAAGAAAATCTTTTGATAATATGTTAAAAGTCAAGCTTTGATAAATCTTCTCGAGCTAGATCTTTGCAAGTTGGAGATATGGTACTACTTTGGGATCGCAAAAATGAGAAACCAAGAAATCACAAGAAGTTTGATAGTTTGTGGTTGGGTCCTTATATTATTAGAGGCATCGCTAGACCAAATTCATTCCACTTGAGCACATTAGATGGTGAACCACTTGACTTACCTATGAATGGCCAAATGCTCAAGTTGTTCTTCAAAGATGACATCTAATGCCATAGGGCATCCTTTGTGTTGTATTTCTAACCCTACACCTTGTCATTTCAGCATTTCATTTATGTTTTTAGATTAGATTTGTTATGCTAGTAGAATTGTTGCTAGTTACACAGCTTCTATTTCATGTACTTAATGCTATATGATGATTTTTTGGATGGACGCTAATTATACGATTTTGTGTGTTGATTGGGTGCAGATTCTGGATTCTCACATTCCTTCTTTGCAACAATGTATCCCCAAGTAGAGCCAAATGTTAACCACTCCATTGCAACGACCCTATAGCAATACACCATTTTTTTCGCAAAAGGGAGTTTATCTTTCAGATCATCCAGGATTTATCATCAATCTCCAATTTGTTAAAGTTGTAAACTCTGCATGTTTATAATGTAAATGATCTTAATAAGACCATTATGTATGTAACAAACTAGGTAAATCTATTATTTTGGTGATGATTTCGATCCTAAGAGGTTTTTCGTCTCATTGATTCATCTGTGTTTTTTGACACAAATGATCGGCAGAGTTTTTCCCTCCATCCTCACCCCAAAGCTAGGGTGGATTTTGTTGTCAAGATCTTAGGCAAGTCCTAGTATTCTAGTCGATTCTTTTGTAAAGTGATTTAGGAATAAGTTTAGCTAATTGAATCAATTATTTTATTACAAATCACTTGATCTACTAGATCAGATTTGAGTCGCAGAATTGGGTAAATAGTTGAAGGTCTGTAACAAACGTGTGTTCCCCCTTCATAGGTTATCTTGTTTATTACATTGTTCTAATCCATGTATAAACTAATATCTCTTTCAAATGTGTAGGAAAGATTTTCGTTTTGTGTGCAGGAATCCATCCAGAAGTGGGGGCAATCTTCACGAGATCAACCAATTCCTAGAGCCATAGCGATCCAAGACTTGATCATCTTTCACTCCAAAGTCTTCAATCCAACAAAGCAAGAGGGGGTTTCTTCACTCTATAGTTACTTGATCATCATTTAAATACTTCTTTTATTCTAGCTTTTCAAAGTCATTTGTTTTTCAAGAGCCATCATTAAAACTAGGCAAGTATGGGGGTTTACTCTCAATACTTGAGCTAGTATTTTTGTACTAGTTTGTTTGTTTTTATTAACTCTTGGCTTTCATTTTGCAGCCGATGAGCTTGAAGCATTGGACAACAAAGAGCTTAGAGAAAAGACATTGAGAAACTACTTACTTGTGTGCATGTAAGACCCCCTCACCCATTTCAAGATCGATTTTTCAAGGGAATTCGTGGGCCTTATTGAGCCTTGTAGCTTGTTGTTGTGTATTCTTCAGAGAGAGTCTAGCTTTGTTAAATTTTTGTACTTTGTAAAAGACTATCTCTCATATTGTGATCAACCCTTTAGAGGCATTTTAACTCCTCTCAAACATTAATAAAATAAAATTTATGTTTTTGAGGGAGTATGGGATTTTTCCCATGGCACCCCCCTTTCTCATTTGAAGAAAGAATTCTTATGATTTCACTGAATTTTTCCTTCTAGTTTTCTCAACTTCTAACACTTAATTTTATGCTGAAGAATTAACTCATTCAAATCCACATGCAATTGTTCTTAATTTTAAATCTCTTACATTCATTAGCTTCTACTTGTAAATTTGAGTAAATTCTATCTTATGTGCAAACATTCAACATTGAGGCAAGTTTTAATTATTCCTTCAAGTACATGCTTCACTTTTTGATTATACACATTAGTAAATTTTGAAGCAAATTCTATTGGAACAATCATAGCTTTAAAACAATCTCCTTCATTTGCTTATTTTCATGCCAACACATATGAGTTCATTTACATGCTAAATTCTCAAAGTTTTACAAACTATCTCATTTTCCATTTATGAAGCATTTGCATGTAAGTATATTTTAATTAGGAAATTAACACAATATGCACTCTCACATAGGCATTTTAGTATAGAAAGGCTTCAGGTCAAGCTTCCAAAGTCTCACTAAAATTAGCCTCCAAGCATAAGCTTGGTTGATAGAAAGTATAATGAAAAAGCTTTCTTGGAAAGTTCTTTCATCTAGTACGAAGTAAGGTAAAAGCGTTGTGACCCTGCAATTATGAAGGTAGCTTGTCCCCTTTGTAAGAACGAAGGCACACACTAGTACATAAGACTTCGGGGATGGCTATTGTTAAGGACACCTTTGTGCCCTTGCCCCCTCTTTCTTATAGTCACCTCAATTTTTACCCTTTGGTAAAAGCTCAAGAGAAGTTCTCACTTAAATTAGACATTTTAAATTAAAATAACCAAGACTAATTGCATACAAATCTAGTATAAGTGCATCTCATGCTAATACATCTTATAGTTTTACTTGCAATTGTCCATTTTACTTGTCATTGTTGAATATTTTATGTTGTCTAGCATTGTTTCATTTTCTTTTTTGCAAATAGAACACTAATTGCTTTTCCTTTTGCAAGATATCTCTATATGCTTTGATTTAAGCATTGATTATATTTTGAAAGCATTTTATATCTTGTATCGATTATCATGCTAACATCTTTGTTTCCATTTTATAATTGTTTTAATTTCATTGTTAGAAGCATTCTACTTTTGTTTTGAGCAAATGTATCTTTCATTTATGTTGAACAAATTATCTAAGCATTGTTTTTATGGTTTTATCATGTTAATGATTTTTATTGTTCATATCATATCTTGCTCATAATTCTTAAAAGTAATCCACTTTCACTTTAACACCTCTCCTAGAACCTCACATTTATTTAACTTAGTTTTCCATTTAGGGACCACCTCCGATAACTAACCTAGGAGATAGCTTAAATGGAGAGAAAAGGGATTTTGTGACAACCCCTTCTCTTAGTTCCCTACCACCAACCACACCTTGTGGGGTTGAAATCTTTTCTCACTCACTTGTAGGTAGATGTAGGCGGTAGGGTCAACAGGTCTATAAAGAGGAGGACGAAGGCATGGGAAATTATAAGTTCTGTACACAAGGTTTGTGAGAGAAGATAATTCACGAGTTTGTGAGAATCATCCTTGATTGTGGAGAGCATAGAGAGCTTGTGTCTTAAGAAATAGGAGATCACAAGTGCGCAAAGATTTACGAGATTGATTGTGCGCAAATTTGAGGAAGCTTGCATCCTAAGAAATAGGAGCCACAAATGCGTTAAGAAATAGGAGACTTGTGGAGATTAGCGCAAGAGAATAGGAACCACAAGTGCGCTAGGAAATAGGAGCTCTTTGTGCGCAAGGAAATAGGGGCTCTAATGCGCAAGGAGGAGCAAGATCAAGCAAGAGGCAGGGCAAGTCAAGGAGGCAGCGGGGGAACAATTACGTGCTAGAGGGCCAAGATCAAGCAGTGATCAAGAAAAGTCGAGATCAATTATATCAGCTGAGATTAGTGAGAAGAAGCAAAATGCTTTGTCATAGACAAATTGCTTTGCAATTGATCCAATTGCTCAAGAACAACCAATAAAATACCACAACAAAGATAGCAGGTTTTGCCTTTTGGGTTTCCTGGGTAAACAAGCGCGTTAATTTGTATGATGTGTTTTTATCTCTGGTGTTTTATTCCGCTGCTTATAAATTGTTAAGAAACTTTGTATCTTGGTGAAAGTAAACTAGGTTTCAGTGTTTCAGTTGCCTTGTTTTCAGTTATTCATCTAAGAAGTTGCAAAGTTTCATGGAAAATTACATCTTTTTCATTGGACACATGTACTAATTTTGGGACATGAGTAGGGCTCATGTCCTATGAACAACATATGAGCCAAACCCGTGTTGGACATGTGTCACGCATGTGTCGTGTTCGACGCATGAACTATGTGACACAAGGGGGTTATGGATGTGTCAGGTAACTTAGTACAGTACATTTCAAGTCAGGTATTTTGCACATCTGAATTTGTGCATATTATTTTTGGGTTTCTGCAGGATTTTATGGAGCTAAGATTTTCTGTCTTTGAATTATTATAGAATTTTTTTGCCATAGATCCTCCACAGTTTTCATTTACGGCATAATTTTGGGTCATTTTTCCACTGCTTGTTTCAGCAGCAACACGGGGAAAAATATTGGATAGTCTTTTCATTCCATCCATAAATCTCTTTTCTCCAATGAATTTTGGCACTGTTTGGTTGTCACACAGCCTAATTTTTGGGTAAATTTAGTTGTTTCAGGGTTCGGGGATGAAAGAATTTAGGCCCCACCATGGCTCTTTTTTAGCATGTTACAAGCCAGTGCACTCATCCTTTTGTTGCTACTGTTAGGGTTCCTTTTTTGTGCCCTAAAAGGCCATCTGTTTTGTTGCTATTGCATTGTTGTTACACTATTGTTACACTGCTACAGGTTTGAGCACAGTGACTTCTGTCACCACTGTTAGGGCTTCCTCTTGTCGATTCTTGCAGACAGTAAACATTTCACACACAGAATTTTAGGCAGCAATTTGCCACTTTGAGGGTGATATATTTCTACAGCAGGGTTGAACTTCTTCAGCTATCTCCTTGACATGGTTTCTTTCTTGATGGGGGCTCTCTTTCCAACTATCTAAAAGCATTTTCTTTTTTATTCAGATTCGCCATAGGGTTCATTAACCCTAGCTTTACTCTCACAAAGGAAAATTATGACATTTGGCAAAGCAAGATGGAGAATGTGCTAGGAAAAGAAGGCCTGTTATAGATTAGTATGGATGACAAGAAAGAAAAATGGTTAAATACAGAATGAAGCCTGAGGTTTGATAGGCATCCATGTGTCAAATGCACTGCAATTCCACAATCAAATTTTGGGATCTCCAAAAGATCCCTGGGATGTTGATTTTTGGTAGCATCGGATGTGCTATAGCCATGAAAAATGGTGGAGAGACTAAGACACATAAGATCTCCAAGACCCAGAAATTGTTTGGCGAAATTCCACCCAAATGGAGAGATATTAAAATAATTAATATTTTTAATGGGATTCCTAAGTCTAAACTTAGGAAAATTAAAATATTAATGTATAGTAATATAATATGGGTGAGAAAGTTCTAAATAACGAGAATCAAGCCAGATCTAATCTTAGCCGTAGATTAGGGACTTAATCTCGACCGTTGAATCGTCAACAAGAGAAGTATAAGAGGAGGCTTAAGGGTCAGTTGGAGATACACCAAGAGAGATCAGTGAGTTCGATTTTTTGGGGTGAGGTTTGCTGAGGAAATCGAACAAGTGATCAGTTGCAGTGAGGGGCAGTTCGGCAAGAGGTCGAAGAATACATATCAGAGAGGCAGCGCAGAGCCTAGGAGGGTTGACGCAGAGGCAACAAGGGTTGACACAGAGGCTAAGGAGGCTAGTGCAGAGGATGCAGAGGGCCAAAGAAGTTGACGCAGAGGCCATAGAGGCTGACGCAAAGAGCTTTAGAGGCTGGGTTGAGGAAGTCTGTGGGGAAGACTGAGAGCAGATTAGCCGGGAGAGGGTGACACAGTTCCAGAGGAGTGCGTGGAGCAGCTTTCACTCTCCAGTACAAGGAACAGTCAGAGTCACTGTGGGGTTCATTCGGCTGCTGATTTGTCGGAATATCTGTCTTCGGATAGAGGTATTGCTGCCAAGGATATTATCTGAAGGGTGAGCCATTTTTGACACCCTAGTTGTATTCAAAAATCTTCTTAATAATAAAACCTTCATATATGTTGCACCGGTTTTCCCGCATTGGGTTTTTCCGGGGACGATTGTCCAAAAATAACGGTGTCCCTTGTGTTGTCTCAGTTTATTTCAGTTGTTGATTTGTATATTTGTGAACACTGCAATTGTGTTTACTTCGATATTTATGCATATAAATAGCTTGTTAATGCAAAGAACAAGTAGGAGATAGTAAACCAGAAAATGCAGTAGGAGTTTCTGATGTATTCGATTCAGAAATTTTCCCATGGGAAACACCTAAGAAATTTTTTCTCAATCTATGAAACAAAGGAAATTCAGATTGAATCTGACTTGATGAATTGAAGCCATAGGATTTTGATAGAACTGAATATTATCTTGCTAGGTTCAAGGAACTTTCTATACAGTGGGTAAATATGTGGCACAATACAAGTAGAGAGATGTAAACTGTATCCCTATTGTTCTCCTAAATCTTCCAGCCCTATATGAGGTATTTCTTCTGGATACTGTACTATAAAAAATATGTTTCCAGTTCACTCAGCTAATCTAGACTTTGACGATTTTTGTAATACTTTGAATGAGAAATTATAGTAGTGCTTTTCAAGTCGCTACTAAGATTTTTCATGTTCATACTTCTCTAATTCAAAAAAAATTGTTGATTCTAGTTGCACTCATGACAGAGCTAAGGAATAGTTCTTTGATCTCAGAATTTGACGCTAACCAACATATTGATGAAAAAACTGTATATTGGGGATGATATTGTGGTACTGCTACTGACAGTTGAAAATGGGGTTATCAATGGTATTTACCATGTACCTGATTTGAGCGTTGACCTTCTCTCTATGTATATGATGAAGCAAACTGGTAAGAAGGTTGGATTTAGTCTAACCAGTTTGTTTTAAAGGACATTGAAAACAAATTCCAAATTTCTTTAAACATAATGGATTTCATGCAGATAATAGTAAGGGAGCTGTAATACAGTATACTACATTCATGGTTAGTTTGGAAAACACTAAAACAATTGCAAGGGTAGATGATTACGCAAAGAGAAAGATTACAGAACCATGGAAATAAAGAAATACTAAATAATATCAACAGAGATGGTGGTTTTATGCTTAGCGATACCAGGAACCCATAATTTATCTTCTTTGAAATAAGAACCAATTATAAATTATTATTATAAAAGGGTGGCGATTACTATATTAAAAACTAATTTTTAATTACATAGCCAGCCTCACTTCTCAAATAATAACATGCATCTATTCATTGAGAAAAATGTTCACTCCTGAAGATGATACTGCAATGGTTATCAGAGAAACCTACTTTATGAACACAGCATTCCAGCTCCTAAAATTCCAATTATTGCTATTAGATATGTTGATCCTAAAGAGAACTGTATAAATTCTCAAAATCTACTCCATCTGATTTTCATCAGTGTTGCACTTCGGGCAACCCCATAGAGACTGTGTGATTTGGTGCTGCTTGGATGAAATTCTTTTATCAGTATGGACCTGCTTTTCTCCATTCATCAGTTACATTCTTATGCTCATCACTCATTCACAATGGTATATCACTTCCTATGCCCCTGATCTCAGATGTGCTAGATGATATTTCATGCTGCTTTGATTAGTGGTTGGTATGGTTTCATTGCTTAATTTCCTCATCTAAAAATGATGCTAAAGTTTCCTCTTATTGTGTATATGTTAGCGCTAAATGGATGTTTTATCACTTTTAACTTAGTAAAGATGTTACCTTGTTACTATTTCTAACCACCGGGACATAATTATTTTTGGATAAATGTGTCATTAAGCTAGACCAATAGGTACTACTTGGAAATGAAGTTGGGTAGCGTGGACATATCCTTTCCATAATTAACACTTTTCACTTTCCATACCACCCAATCCCTTAACCTCCGGTTAACTTGCCAAAGATCATCTAAAAGAGGGTCATCAAGAAAGATAAAATGAAAATGCAAGCCTCAAAATGTCAAGTCAAGCCAAATAAAAGGCTAAAGAGGTGAAGAGCAAGAAATTTAAGAAAAGAAACTACTTCATCATGCTTACCCCACTTCAAAATTCCTAGGAACAAAATGTTTATCTAAAGAAAGTAGACTTAGAAAAAAACTAAATGAAAAAAACATAAAAAGGAAGTGTGTGTAGGCCGAAGTAGTAAAAGCTCTCTCCCACAAGGCTTTGCAAATAAGGAAGACTCCTAGCCACAATGTAATCGGCTAGTTGGACTAGAACTAAACCCTCAACACTATCCAAACTTTTGAAGTTAATCCATATGTTATCCTTATATTCCTTTCATAAAAATAAAAATAATAATAATAATAATCCATTGTCCCAAGGGGGCAGCTCAATTGGTAATCGAAGTAATGTGCAATCTGTGAAAACTGAGAGATCCAAGGTTCAAATCCCCCTCAGTTATGACCCAGTTAATGGAGAGGAGGACAAATCGTAGACCCCCAAAGGTTTACTAGTAGTTACGTGTCAGGCAAGTTGCTAGGTTCCTCTGGGATACAAAAAAAAATAATAAGAATAATAAATCACCCAGTTTTTTTAACTTAGATGACTCGGGAAATACTTTGTGTTTTAGCCCAAAGACATATGTAATGAAGGTGAGATTGTTCCCTTGATTAGTTCTTTGAATAATTGGCAACAATGAATAAGTTACTTGTGATTAAGTTATCTTATCTATGTTGATGTCTAACCATTAGTTGAAGTTGGATGTGTTGTTAAAGGTGTGGAACTTTAATAGGCTCAGATTGGGTACTTAGACTAAGAACAAGGCTTAATCCAATGGGATAAGGAATAGCATACCCTCTATGGAGCCTACAAGAAAGGCTTATAGCCTAGGGTTTGGATGATATGCTAGAAAAAGGGCACTCTTAGGCATATAAGATCAAGAAAAGGCTCACAAGAAGGGAGTCACAAGACTTCAACAAGCCCTAAGTTGAAGCTTAAATACTAGATTAGGGTTTCTTAGGGTAGAATTACCCAGGGTTTGTGACATCAACCTTAGCGAGGCTATTCCGACCATGCAAAATGCAAAATTTCAATGTCATAAGGTCTAATCAGCAAGAATAACGTCAAAACAAGCCAACACTTCAACATTAGTTGAATTTGGCCCTATGCCCTAGCCCTAGCAGCTTGCCTTGATGGACTGAAATAGGTTATGAAGGGAAAAAGAATAAAATTTTATTACTTTTTACCATCAATGTGGAAGCCAATGCCTAATAAATACTACTTGGGTGATGGAGTCTACGGGAAAATTACTATGGAAATGTCAAGGCCTTGAAAGGAGTAGGGGGGGGGCCCTAACCTTCCACTTTAAAATCCCTAGCTATTATTCAATACAGGGATAAAAGCAAGAGAAAAGCTCTCTAAAAGGTTCTTAAGGGATGCTCAAGATTCTTAATTAAAGCATGCAACATTTCACCAAAAAAAAAATATATATATATATATATATATATATATATATAAAGATATACATTTAGACAAGGAATGTAGAAACCCTAGCAAAATACATTGCATACAATAACCATAAAAATATATTCAACAATAAAAGTACTCACAAGATATCAATGAACAATCCTTCATTATCCCAAGATGACGTCTCCACAACAAGGACTAGTCTCCAATAGCAAAATATCCACAAAGATCACATCTCCACAAGAGTTGCGAGGTACAAGTCTCGAGAGTTAAGCTAAAATCTTCTAAGAGGCAAAAATAGTCAACAAGTGATGACGAAATGAAGTGTGAGGTGACCTTTTATTTATATGAGGTCTACCTCACCTAATTTTAGCTAAGTTGCCCCTAAAACAAGTTTGATAATTAGTAAACATAAGTAAACCTTGGGTTACAAGCCAACCAACTATCTCAACACAAAATAATGCCAAAATAGACCTACACATGTGAGTCATAAGCCTCTAATATGATGGTGTCATGCCCTTTTTGGGTTCCAAATACTAGATGATGGTGAAAAGAAAGTTGAAGGTGTCTCCAAGCATCATGATCATCCATCATTTGAGGAGTAGTTCTCAAATCAAACATCAAAGCACCTCCAAGGATCCCAAATCAAGAAGGGGTGCCCCCACATCATATCCATGGATCTCCAATGGTCAACGTATTGCCTTCTTCCTCTAGTGTTAGGGCTTCATTAGGTGCAACAAGCCCTCCCTAGTCCTCCCATGGAATACCATCCTCATATGGGCACTGAATCATGGATTTCCCATCAAGTAGTGTCAAGGCCAGTCTGTGGGAATATTGGGTGTAGTGGTGCAATCATTAAGAATCCTCTATGCTAGGAAAAAGAAGATCAGTGTTTGAGAACCCTGAGGTACTCTAGGAAGTGTATCAATTGCTCAAGTCATCATACTACCCAATTCTCTAATGTAGGTGGGGACGCTGCATCTACCAAAGTCATCAACCTCTGTGTAGGGCATGGGCTTTTGTGGGCCACCTAGCAAGACCAACTTAAACTCCAGCGAAAGAAACCATTCATTAGAGACTAAGATCATATAAGCATCTAAGTGGACCAAACTTATATGTTAAAAAGATATCAATATCTCAAACTAGGGTCACCTTCCAATATCTAACTAGACCAAGTCCCGTAAAGTTGTGCCTTACCTTGGTAGGGGTGGCTAACAATCAACCCTATTAGGTGCTTCCAGCCCCCAAGGGGAGGTGATATTTCCAAGTTTAAACCTTCAATCAATAGGTGTTGGTGTAAATGAGTGGCAATGGAGGGGAAAGGCTTCATGGCCAAGTGCCATGGTCAAAGGAACTAGCTAGCTAATGGGAGTCCACATCCTAAGTGTATAGATATAATGGAGGGAGCAATCGTGGAGGCATGAGTTACCCTGCTCAGCCCGCCTTTTCCACCCCTTTAGTGCACCTTTACTTCATAATAATGTGTTTATTTTGGGTATATTTCTCAAGAATTAGAGTTTACTTTCTATGAAGAAGCATTTAATTTTACCCCTTAAGATGAGAGAGTTTATCGCTCATCACGATTTAGACATGTAAGGGTTCCTTTTGATGAAATGGACCATCATGTGCTCAGGAACAGAGTGATGGCTAATGAAGGTAGAGCTCATGCTAGGCTTTTGCCCACGTGCTAATTTATGTCCCAGCCATCTTTTGCATTTTGATTTTCTTTTTCTTTCATTGTGACCTTATTATGCTTTTCCACTTTTACTTGCATCAACCTCCAAGGAAATGCTTCTCGACCCTACTTACAGATGTGGATAAGAGGGTGCCAAATTCCCATGAACCAATGACAAGTTAGACCATAAAAATGGAGTTGGTATATAAAAGGGCTTATAATTTGACATGGAAAGTGTTAGGTATGGTGTAAGGGAGAATGAACATGCTATTTCAATCCAGGTTTTCTAGGTAGTGCCCCTCCTATAACCCCAAGGCCTTAAGGGAGGTCCCACTAGACTAGGTCTAACGATTAATCCCCCTAGTAAGGTGAGAGAGTAGATTTACAATCAAGATCAGACAATCATATAGATCATCCCTTTATCCATACTAAAAGCCCAAAAAAACAAGCATAAGCACCAAATTGCAAACTAATCAAAGTACCTATTTTGAGATGTGCATGGCTGGTGTAGACAGTGGAGGCAAGGGTTGCAAACTGGCTGACAGTCAAATGTAGGAGGAAACTTTTCTCCTATGGGGTTACCCATTTTGGTGGGTAACAGAGCATAAATAAACACCACTTAGAAAACAGCTTTGCCACCTGCGTTGCCTTATACTCTGATGAAATTGCAAAGAAATGAGAAAATTTGGTCAACCAATCAACAACTACATAAATGCAATCTCGATCTTGCACCTTTGGTAGACCTGTGATGAAATCCATCGACACACTCTCCCACTTATGTTTTTGAATGGGCAAGGGCTGCAATAAACCTGCAAGATGAGTATTCTCTGACTTGTTTAGCTAACAAGTCGTACACTCCCTCACATGTCGCAACACATTGTCCTTGAGGCCCTTCCATGAGAACCTCTCTCTAATCTTCCTGTAAGTTTTGAAGTATCCAAGGTGCCCTGCCAAAGGTGTATCATGAGTAACCCTCATAACCTTCTCCTTAAGTGTGGATCCAAAGACTAAATATATTTTGTCCTTGTAGAAGATAATGCCATCCACCACTCTATACCTGTTATTCTGAATTTGAACATCCATCAACACACAAACAAACTTATTCTTGGAATATTCCACCAACGGGTGTGATTTGTAGAAATTATTGTGTAGATTCAAAACTGCTCATGAAATTTACTAAATCACATGTCTCAAAGCTACTCTACAGCTCTGCGGAAGTTAATTCACAATCTAAAACACAAATCACAGACATGCAAAAGGAAACATCACACATGCACAAAGATTTATCTAGGGGAAAGCAACTGCTCAAAACCCCTTCCTATCTGTATTGTGAAAATTCTATCACTATAGCAACTGATTTACTTCTCCTACTTATTTCATCATAAGTTATTCATGAAATTACTTCAACAAACATTAAAATAAACATTATTGTAGATATCACACCGTAATACATAAACAAACATATGCACACATTGTCACAGTTATTTTGGACTAATGTCCCCGAAAAAACCCAATGTGGGAAAACCGGTGTAGCAAGGGAGGATTTTATTATTCAGCAAGTTTCTTACACAACAGAGTGCCAAACTGGCTTACCCACAGATAGACAAATTTCCGGCACTTTTCTAAACCCAGCGTAGGCCATACTGGCCTCTGCTACAACCTGAAACCCTCTATGTCAACCTAAAACCCTCTACGTCAGCCTACTGAGGCTCTGTGCAGCCTCCCTGGCTTCTGCGTCACTCCTGCAGCCTCTGCGTGGATGACGCAGGCCCTTCCGGCTCTGCGCAGTCTCTGCTCCCTTTGCGTGACTTCCTCTGGCTCTGTGTCTGCCTCTTCTGCGTTGATCTCTCGTCTCTCTATTTCGTACTTGCTGCCTCCTGACTGCTCTCCAGACCACTAGTTCAATTTCTCAGCAAACTCCGCTCCAGAAATTGAACTGACTGGTCTCCCTCAGTGTGTTCTCCAAGTGCCCCTCAAGCCTCCTCTTATACTTTTCATGTTGACATCTCAACGGTCGAGATTAAGTCCCTAATCAATGGCTAAGATTAGATCTAGCTTGATCCATTTCTTTTGGACCATTCTAACACAGATTCATATTAATACACATTAATATTTTATTTTCCCTAAGTTTAGACTTAGGGACTCCATTAAAAATATTGATTATTTTAATATCTTCTGATCTATTTAGAATCTGCCCAAACCCTTTCTGGGTATTGGAGATCTTATGTGCCCCAACCTCTCCACCAAATTTCGTGGCTAGAGCACATCCGATGCTACCCCAATCAACACTCCCTCTTAGCGAGGACAGTGCTCTAGCAATACTCCTCACTGAGTATTACTCTAATCATCCGACATCGGTACCTATGCTGATGCTAGGCCCTCCTGCCCAACATCCTCTGCACTACTGCCTCCTGTACTGTTGCCCATGACTCTGCTACTAACATTGTTGCATCTGTACGACAGCTCCCTTCTGCATCCGTGCTGCTGCTGGTCCTTTATCCCAACACTGCATCTGCACTACAACTTCCTTTGCATCTATGTTGTTGTTGGTCCTTTCTCCCAACACTACATCTGCACTGCAGCTCCCTCTGCATCTGTGTTGTTGTTGGTCCTTTGTCCCAACATTGCATCTGCACTGCAATTCCCTCTTCATTCGTGCTGCTAACACACGACTTCTGAAAGGGGTTCTTTACCATCCCCATCTTTTCCCTTAAGTAGTCAAATTTTGACTTTCCAAGGGCCTTGGTGAGGATATCTGCCACTTGTTCCCCCATAGGAGTGTAGCTCAATTGTACAGCTCCTCGTTGGACACAATCTCTGACAAAGTGACACTGGATATCAATATGCTTTGATCTATCATGAAATACTAGATTCTCAAAGAGTTTGATGCAACTCTGGTTATCACACATGATCCTGGTCACCTCCATATTTCTTCTGAATAGGTTTACCAACAGTTTTCTAAGCCATATGGCCTCACACGAAGTTGTGTTTGCTGCCATATATTCTGCCTCAAACGAGCTCAGAGCCATAGACTTATGTTTCCTACTGCACTAGGAAGTTATTCCTGATCCAATGTTGAAACAGTACCTAGAGGTACTTTTCTGATCCACTGAGCTTCCTACCCAATCCGCATTAGTAAATCCACTCAACCTGATATCCTTCCCCTTGTTGTACAAGAGCCCATAATCAACTGTTCCCTGTAAATACCTGAGAACGTGCTTGGTTGCTACCCAATGAACTCTCTTTGGTTCCACCATGAACTAACTGAGGGTGTTGACAGTGTAACAAATATTTGGCCTAGTATTGACTAGATACATCAGGGACCCTATGAGTTGTCGATATAGGGTGGGATCGACATCCTTGTCTTCTGATGCATCAATCTTCTTCCAGTTGGTGATCATTGGCATAGCCATAGCTCTACAGTCTCCCATCCTGAACCTTTTAAGGGTTTCTGTAGCAAACCTTCCTTGCCCAAGGAAGTTTCTCCTTTCTGCTGCCAAACTTCCAACCCTAAGAAATAGTGCATTCGTCCCAGATCCTTCATATCGAACTTTGTGGCTAGATTCTTCTTGCAGTCTTCAATGAGTTTAGATGATCCTGTCAGGAAGAGATCATCCGCATATAATACTAAGATAAGTGGCTCACTCTCTACGACCAAATAGTAGAGATTCGGATTCGCATCACTCTTGACAAACCCCATCTTCTACAAGTAGCCATCTATTTGACCATACCACGCTCTTGGTGCCTGCTTTAGCCCATACAAGGCTTTCTTCAGTCTGCATACATGAGACTTCTTCTCATGAGTTTCAAAGCCCTTTGTTGTTCAATGTATACTTCTTCTCTATTACCCCGTTCAGAAATGTCGTCTTGACATCCATCTGATGGATCTCCCATCCCATCTGGGCTGCAAGAGATATCATGGTCCTAATAGATGTATGCCTAGCTACCAAGGCGAAGCTTTCCTCATAGTCAATCCCTTCCTTTTGAGCATACCTCTTAGCCACAAACCTAGCCTTGTATTTTTCAACACTGTGGTCCGCAACATATTTGATCTTGTAGATCCATCTTGAACCTACCACAAATTTGTCTTGAGGCCTTGACACCACCTCCCAGACATTGTTTACCATTATGGAGTTATACTCCTCCACCATCGCATCTAGCCAAACCTGATGCTGAGCTGCCTCCTTGAAGTTGGCTAGCTCTCCATCCTGAGCTACTAACACCTGATACATGTCTGGCTGTTTTCACTCCCTTTTACTGTTCCTTGGCTCTCCGATGAAGTTCTCTGCATCACCCAAAATCTAACAAAGTTCCCTGCTGGTTCTTCCTTTGCCAACAGGTGCTTATGTTTGCTTCTCTTCCTCATCCTGAGAATCTTCATGATCTGTGGAAGGATTCTTCACTTCCGTTGGTTGAAGAGGCATGACCAACGGATCCTCTTTCGACTGCTCCTTGGAAGGCATATCGCGAGATCTTTTGAAAGCTCTGTCCTCCATGAACTTTACATCTCGTCGTACTACTACCTTCCTGCTTCCTGGAAGATAGATCTTGTATACCTTAGGGTTCTCGCTATATCCTGCTAGATACCCCATTTTTGCAGTTTGATCCAGCTTCTTCCTCTTTTCTTTGGGTATGCGACAATATGCGAAACTCCCTAATATCCTGAAATCACTGACTTTAGGTGTCTTCTCAGTGAAGACTTTTTCTGGAGTAATCTTGCCCAATGCCTGATGAGGAGTCCTGTTCTGAACGTAGACAGTTGTGTTGCATGCTTCTGCCCACAGGAATTTTGGCATATCCTGATCATACAGCATGGCCCTAGCTGCTTCTACAATAGTCATGTTTTTCCTTTTTGCCACCCCATTCTGCTCTAGATTGTAGGGAGTTGTCCACTCTCTTCTAATGCCCTCCTTAGCGCAATAATCAGTGAAGTCCTTATCGACATATTCTCCACCATTATCTAAGCGCAAGACTTTTATTTTCTTACTTGTCAGATTCTCCACTAGAGCCTTGAACTCCTTGAATCGACAAAAAACCCCATCCTTGGTTTTCAGAAAATACATCCAAGTTTTCCTCAAGTGGTCATCAATGAAGGTAAGGAAATACTCAGCACCGCTGAGAGCTTTGACAGACATAGGTCCGCAAATATCTGAGTGTATCAATCCTAGTACACTCTTGGCCCTATGGTTGCTCCTAGGAAATGTCGCCTTGGCATACTTTCCTAGAGCGCATCCCCTACATACATCATCTCGTTCCGTATTCAGATCCGGAACTCCTGTTACAGTGCTCCTGAGAATTCTCAGAGCTCCTTCTGTGCCATAGTTCGTTCAAATCTTTGTCCCCATGACTGCCTATTAGTGCCATTGGAGATTCTAGTTGTAATCTGTATAACCGATTACTTTTGATCCCAATCTACACTTTCTTTTTCCAGCTCGGGTGTTTGACGTATACCTTTTCCTTTATGAAGTAGACATCATAGCCCTTGCCTTGTAGTTGTGACACGGAAAGTAAGTTCATCCCCAATCCTGGCACATGCAGCACATTTGTGGCATGGAACCACTCTCCCAATTCTGTCTGAAAAACTATGGTACCTTTTCCTACTGGAGTACACTTTGCCTTGTTCCCCATGGTGATTTGAAAGTTCATCTTCTCTTCTCGATATTCTGAAAAACACTCCCTGATTCTCGTCATATGCCATGAGGCTCCACTGTCTATACACCATATTTCTGATGATGCAGCATTAGTCATGCACGCCACTTCTTCTTCCAACCTGGAAGCCAACATAGAGAAATTGAAATCTCTCTCTTGTGCAATCTTTTGAAAATTTGCGCAAGTCCCCTGAGGTGAATGCCTCTGCATCGTGGTCTCGAACCATAACTAATTCCCTTTCTGTCTCTGGTTACTTGCTCTGATACCATGTGAAAATTCTATCACTACAACAACTGATTTACTTCTCCTACTTATTTCATCATAAGTTATTCATGAAATTACTTCAACAAACATTAAAATAAACACTGCTGCAGATATCACACCGTAATACATAAACAAACATATGCACACATTGACACAATTATTTTGGACTAATGTCCCCGGAAAAACCCAATGTGGGAAAACCGATGCAGCAAGGGAGGATTTTATTATTCAGCGATTTTCTTGTATAATAGGGTGCTAAACTAGCTTACCCACAGATAAACAAACTTCCAGCACTTTGCTAAACCCAACGTAGGCCCTACTGGCCTTTGCTACAGCCTGAAACCCTCTGCATCAACCTGAAACCCTCTGCGTCAACCCACTGAGGCTCTATGCAGCCTCCCTAGGCTTCTACGTCACTCCTACAGCCTCTGCGTGGATGACGCATGCCCTTCTGGCTCTGCGTAGTCTCTGCTGCCTTTGCGTGGCTTCCTCTGGCTCTGCATCTGCCTCTTTTGCGTTGATCTCCCATCTTTCTGTTCCATACTTACTGCCTTTGACTGCTCTCCAAACCACTGGTTCAATTTCTCAGCAAACCCCACTCCAGAAATTGAACTAACTAGTCTCCCTCAGTGTGTTCTCCAAGTGCCCCTCAAGCCTCCTCTTATACTTTTCCTGTTGACATCTCAAGCCGAAATTAAGTCCCTAATCAATGACTAAGATTAGATCTTGCTTGATTTATGTCTTTTGGACCATTCTAACAGAGATTCATATTAATACACATTAATATTTTATTTTCCCTAAGTTTAAACTTAGGGACTCCATTAAAAATATTAATTATTTTAATTTCTCCTGATCTGTTTAGAATTTGCCCAAACCCTTTTTGAGTATTGGAGATCTTATGTGCCCCAACCTCTCCACCAAATTTCGTGGCTAGAGCACATCCGATGCTACCCCAAATCAACATGTATTGCATTAATCAGAGAATAGAGATGAAATACATATGCTTGCTCAAGCCTAAGCACACTTTGCAAGTGTATAGTCTATCCCTCTGCCTGACTAACCAACTCTGGCCAACACTTAGCCAATTTTCAAACCCTCCAAGCTCCTATTTCCTTGCGTTGTTCCCTTGAGAAATTGCCCCTATTTTTTAGGAATTTCCCACCATGGAATTGCGCAATTGCCTTAGGTCATTCCTTTGACTACATGCACCACCTATGCACATTAGAAAATGCTACAACTAATAGTACACTGCCTTGGAATCTCCATCTCAACTGGGTAACTCGAATTCTCTGCATGCAACAATTATTTTGGTTGATTAATCCGTTAACTAGTTGATCACTAAGTCTGGTTGAAGTTCAACTTCCACAACTTGACCTCCACTAGTTCTTCTGACAGTTAGAACTAGTTAAACTGACAATAACTCAAATTAACTGAAATAGATTGCTACAAAATAGCAATCAATCATGTAGAATTGAACTCTAACTCGAATTTACTGAGTAAACTGGGTGACACAAGTTAACATCATCTAAGTTGTCTGCCAATGTGAAAATTCGAAATTTCTCTAGTTTGACCAAGGCAAAGTCAAACTGAGATTTTCTTGCTGCATTTTCAACACTCCCTCTTAGCAAGAGAGGGATTATCAACCACCCCTATCTTGCACCTATGGAACTCGAACTTCCCTCTTGACAAGGCCTTTGTCAAACTATTAGCATCTTGTTCCGCTGTTGGAATGTACTACAACATTATAATCTGTCTCTACACACAATCCCGTAGATGGTGATATCAGATATCAATATGCTTGGATTGAGTGTGAAAAACAGGATTCTCAAAGAGTTTGATGCAACTCTGATTATCACAGTAAATCATAGTAGGATCCATCATCTGACCAAACAAGCCAACAAGTATCTTTCTCATCCAGATCGCTTCACATGCTACTTAACTTGTAGCCATGTATTTTGCTTCTACTGAGCTAAGTGCGAGTGATCTCTGCTTCCTGCTGTACCAATAATCGTTGCAGACCCAACACTGAAAATTCCACCTGATGTACTCTTCCAGTCTGATGGACTTCCCGCCCAATCTGCATCTGTGAAGCCACACAGCTTCACTCCCTTTGTCCGTCTGTACCAAATTCCAGACTGGGTAGTGCCTCTAAGGTACTGTAGAACATGCTTAGTTGCCCTCCAAAACAGTTTGGTTAGCCGAACCATAGCTTGACTCAGTTGGTTGACTGCAAAGCACATGTTTGGTCATGTGTTCACAAGATACATGAGTGAACCCACCAACTACCAGTAAACAGTTGCATCCACTTCCTCGCCTGAAGTGGCACCCTCTTTCCTCCAGTTAGTCGCTAGAGGAGTCTCCATGGGTTTGCACTTGTCCATGCGGAATCTCTGAATAATCTCATTGGAAAACTTGCCCTGAGAGACAAACAATTCCCCTTCACCTTGCCATACTTCCAATCCAAGGATGTAGTGCATGAGACCCATGTCCTTCATCTCGAACTCTCTTGCAAGGTCCTCCTTGCAAGATCTGATCAGTTGCTCATCACAAGTCAAGATCAAGTCATCAACATATAAAACAATAATCAACAATTTACCTTCTACCAAAATATGATAGAGGTTTGCATTCGCTTCAATTTGGTGAAGCCTAAACCGATGAGATAGCTATCGATCCTGGTGTACCAAGCACAGGGTGCTTGCTTGAGGCCATACAATGCTCGCTTGAGTCTGCACACATGAGATTCTCGATCAAAAGTCTCAAAGCCTTCTGGTTGCTCGATATACACTTCCTCCTCAATAAATCCAACGAGGAATGAAGTTTTCACATCCATCTGGTGGATCTTCCACCCCATCTTTGCAGCCAAAGCAAGGGATTGATCTGATGGATGACTACCTTGATATAGGAGCAAAGGTCTCCTCATAGTCAATCCCCTCCACCTAAGAGTACCCCTTGGCCACAAATCCGGCCTTGTACTTTTCTATGCTTCCATTTGTTGCCTGTTTCACCTTCAAGATCCATCTCGAACCCACAACTGATTTGTCTATTGATCTTGGGACCACTTCCCAAACATTGTTCTTCACAATATTCGTACTTCTCCACCATTGCATCAACCCATAGAGGTTGCTCTATTGCTTCCTAGAAAGAGGATGGCTCGGTCTCTAGCTTAGTCGTTAGAGCCATGTACCAGTGTACCGATCTTGTGACCTTCTGCCTGCGCTGATTTGAAGGAGCACCCACATTCTCCCTCGCATCCTGCAGAAGTCTCTCAGCTTCTCTAGTTCTCTTCCTACCTTCTCTGGATGGTTCTGCTTGAGTGGTTGTCTCCACTCTCTGCTACTCAACTTGTGGTTGCTCCAAAACATCCTGAGGCTCCTCCTCTAGTGGGATCTAAAGCTCCCTCTCAAGAGAGCACTACATGGCTCTGTCTTAATCAAATTTGACATCCCGTCGCAAAACTATCATTCTGAGGGATGGCAAATACACACGGTAGTTGTGGGGAGTTTCTATGTAACCCAAAAATACCCCCAACTCTATTGTCGGCCCTAGCTTCTGCCTTGATTCTTTGGAGACATGGCAATAGACAGAGGCTCCAAAAATCCTAAAGTGCAACACATCTCGCTCCCTCCCCGAGAAAGCCTCCTCCAGTGTGATCATGCCATGAATCCAATGGGGACTCCTATTCTGCAAATAGACCGATGCATTGCATGCTTTAGCCCACAAGTGCTGACATAGGCTTTGGTCATGCAACATTGCCCGTGTTGCTCCCACGATGCTTCGGTTCTTACTCTCAGCCACCCCATTCTACTGTGGGTTGTGGGTGTGAAAATTCCAAATTGGAATCCTGTTGTAGCAACTCGATATTTTCTCCTAATTGTTAATTTAATTTAACAATTTATTTGTTGTTTGCTACAAAAAACACTGAATAAATCACATTGCAATCTACACAAATAAAATTGTGGAAGAATAAACACTGGAAGAAATGCTAGCACACACACATAAAAATAACACAGTTATTTTTGGACAAAAGTCCCTGGAAAAACCCAACTTGGGAAAATCAGTGCAGCGAATGAGGGTTTTAATATTAAGCAGCAGTGAAAAATCTGAGTACAATTTGGATGCCTGAAACTGGTAATCCACAGCAAGAAACTCTGGGCAAAATACTGAAGGAAATTTCCCTTCTCCCTCGGGCAATCTCTGGCACAACTTGCCTTCAAAAACTAGTCGTCCAAACCCTAGTGTGAGCCCTTCTGCAGTGTCTCCCACACATGTGGCTCGAAACTCTTTGATGAAGTCGTTTTGCCTCCCGCTACCAAGGAAATTGTCTCTTCGGCCTTCTGGAACCTCTATCTGACCTCTGGAATTGAGAACAATTTTTCTCACTAACAAATCAATTTGCCTTGTTGAAGCTCCTCTACACTGCCTCTCTAGGATAACTTGACCCTCTTGCTGCTGCCTCTCCAGATCTGGAAATCTTTCCTTCGGACTCACTATCTCTGCCCCTCTCACACTGCTTCGATCTCAAGCTCTCTCTCCGACAACTGACTGCTACTACTCTGGAAATCGATCTGCCAAGAAATCGAATGCTCAAGTGTCTCTCTCCATCACCACATCGATCTCCTCATATAATCCTTTGTTGGAGCACCAACGGCCAAGATTAAAACTTAATCAATGGCTAGGATCATCTCTGGATCGATCTATGTGAGTTTCTAAATGATTTATGCTTTGACTTAATTAATACTAATTAATTAACCATATTCCCTAAATTTAGACTTAAGAAATATTTCAAAACTGGTTAATAATTTAACTAAGTCATTTCTAGGCGGAATTTCCAGAAACGATTTCTAGGTTTTGGAGATCTCATGTATTCTAGCCTCTCCACAAATTTTCAAGGCTATAACACATTTGATGCTACAAAAACTAACACTCCCTCTTAGCAAGGAATGTGTTCTAATGCTACTGCACCCCCTGTAACAGCACCCTGTCTCTACATCATCTCCTATCACGTTGTTGATGTCTGGCCATACTGCCCACCAACCACTATGCAACTCTGACATACATTACATCTGTGTTGTTGTTGATCCTGTTGTACTGCTGCCAACACTGCATTTGCACTGCAACTCCCTCTCATTTGTTGTTGTTGCAACTGTAATATATGCAACTGAAAAGCATCCAAAATATTGAATCAATTGTGATCAATATAATACATCTGCCACATGAGTCTCTGACTGTTCCTAGTATCTGCACTGTCACTGAGGAATCTGCACTACTGCTGACTTTGCACTGTGCCAACTGCACTGCTGGCAACTCTGCACTACGCTCCCCAGCATCTGACTGCTACTAGTCTTTGCAACTGTCACTCTGGCATCTCACTGCATCAACTGTCACTGATCCATCCTGCTACTGAATACTGTGGGCCCCCTGTAGCAAGGTATTGATCCATGAAGTGGACTCCTCAAGGATCTTGCCCATCTGTAGCGCCCAAAGGCTACAACACCAAGTCACCCCACCTCACTCTTGGAGGTATATCGGCAAACATGGCGAAGTCTTCCTCCATCCTGGAGGAAAGCCTATCGATCTTTGTGGAGGTTGCCTGTTGGTCCTACTTCTCCTCCTTATCCTTCTTCCTAAGAGGACACTGGAAACTGTAGTGACCGAACTCACCACACTTGAATCACTTGACCCTTGACAGGTCCTTCTTTCTCTGCTCCCCCTGTCCCTGACTGGGACCCTTAGATGCGAGGGCCACATTCTCGTCCTCCTTCACCTACTTCGATCCACCGCTATTGCCACTGATGGAGCTCTTTAGAAGAGCTCGCCTCAATTCCTCCTGCTGCAAGTCAACCCACATCATGTCCCAATCTGGTAACTTGTCTCTGCCCAATATGCTTTGGACAAAGACCGATCAATCCTCAGACACACTATTGAATGTCAATCTCACAAGCTCTGTGGGTTGAGGCGTTGCCCCAACAGCTGAGAACTCGTCCCGGACCTCCTGAATCCTAGTGAGGAAGGGGTCTTTGCCTTTCCCCTTCTACATCTGGATGAGCCTCAACTTTTCCTCTAGGTACATCTTCCGCTGCTCAGAAGTACCCTAATACAACATGGCGAGATCATCCCACATCTGCTTGGCAGTATCTTTGTTAGCTATATGTGAAACAACATGATCCCGTACTCCATCTAGAACCAAGCGTTTCACCCGTGCCATCTTATTTTTGTACTCCTTCAGTTGATCTGCATCCTAGTGAACTGCTACCACTGCATCAGTATATGTTTTCAAGCCAAATTCATCTAGAAGGAAGGACATCCTTGCCTTCCAGATAATGTAGTTAGAAGCCCCATCCAACATGTCCCGATCACGAAGCCCAGTAGTGGCCATGTCAGCAAAATGTCGAAAATCTCCTCTTCCCTCTTGCTCAGTTGTTGCTCTGTTATTCGCACTCCCTTCTGGAGTGAGAAGATCTGCTCACAATGACTGCTGATTTGCAAGGAAAAATCGAACTTCTTGATAGTAGAAGTTCCCTAAGGAAAATTCCCCCATTGTGTGTGCTCTTCTTCCTTCCACTCGACGTTGGCTCTGCTCTAGCAAACTACTGCAAAAACCACTGCGTCCAGCTAGAGATTTGCTCAACAAAAAATCAAGGTTGCTCCCTTCGCCTCTAGAATCACTCAATCTGGTAGGATCGAATTTTTTTGTCCCTCACTCAGAAAAATCAAACCTCCACAAGTAACTTGGCATCCTGGCAGAATGACTGTGCTGCGCTTGGGAATTTTGGCCTGCTGCCCATAATGAGCAGTGAAATTCCTTCTCTCTTTGCCTCTGAGCTCTCCAGTTGATCAATTGCACTCTGATACCATGTGAAAATTCCAAACTGGAATCCTATTGCAGTAACTGGAAATTATTCTCCTAATTATTAATTTAATTTAACAATTTATTTTATATTTGCTACGACAAATACTAAATAAATCACACTGCAATCTACACAAATAAAATTGTGGAAGAATAAACGCTGGAAGAAATGCTAGCACACACACAAAAATAACATAGTTATTTTTCGACAAAAGTCCCAAGAAAACCCCAACTTGGGAAAACCAGTGTAGTAGATGAGGGTTTTAATATTAAGCAACAGTGAAAATTCTGAGTACAATCTGGATACCTGAAACTGGCAATCCACAGCAAAAAAATTTAGGCAAAATACTGAAAGGAATTCCCCTTCTCCCATAGGAAATCTCTGGAACGACTTGCCTTTAGAAAACTGGTCATTCAAACCCCAGCGTGAACCCTTCTACACTACCTCTACGTTGTCTCCCACACGTGTGGCTCGAAACTGCCTCTAATGAAATTATTTTGCCTCCAACTGCTAAGGAAACCATCTCTCCAACCTTCTGGAACCTCTATCCAGCCTCTGGCACTGAGAATGAATTTTCTCCCCAACAAATCAATCTGCCTTGCCTGAAGTGTTAAATTATGGTATGTTCTATGCTTAAGAGCAATTTACTTCAAATTTTCTTATTAGCCCAATATCAATTTCCAGAATTGCAATCACATCAACATGATAGTAAAATGCAAATAGAACATAAATGTAAAAGTAGAAGACAAGCCAAGACAAGAGACACAAGATGTGGCACCAGTGAGGGACAAACCCCAATGCGGGGAAACCCTTGATCAATTCTTCTTGTATTCTTCAACAATTCAGCGGAGAGAGAGTACAATTACACAAAGCTGTGATTTTATAATAGCAGCAATAAAACCCTAACTAGCAAAGTCAAAGTTGGTCAAACAGGTCAAAAATGACCTCAATTCAACCTCGGTCAACTTGGCCTCCAACAACAATGATAGGCAGCGCAAAAGAGTCCAAGAATGATGGTCAAACAACAGTCAACATAGGTGCAACTCTGCGGTCAACCCTCAACAGTCAACGCTCGTCAAATGTATGGTCAAAACAGGTCAACGCTTGTTGTCCAGAACTGCGTTTTGCTTGGAAGAGACTCCCCACACTAATCCGCAGTCAAAGATACCTCCTCGCTGGTCAACGCAATCAAAGTTCAGCCCTACTGCTCCATGGTCAACCCAAAGTCAACGCTACCCTAGATCAGACCTGCATCCTTCCTTCTTCTCATGTGAGAGTGACTTGCTCCTCCTATGCATACCCAATCAGACTAGGAGAGAGAAGAGTGAGATGATGAGATGAGTACCATAAAGCCACAAGGTCTCCTCCTTTTATATGCCACGTTGAGGATGAGCTGGGGGTGTAAAACATTGTTTTGCTTGCTGGCCGACCTTGACAAATTGTCAAGAAATACAAATAAATTCATATCTCCATAAATACATGTCGAAATCGGATGATCATTAGATCAATCCTATACCTCTCGATGAGAGGAATCCAAGAAAAATATCAGCTACCATAAATAAGGTGACCCACAGGGAGTTTGGCCCTAGTTTCCAATTTTAACACTCCCTCTTAACTAGGGAGAACTCCATCTGCTAATCCATCTGTCTGTCAATGCTATCCCTGCCATCAATGCACTGCTCTGCTCTGCTGAACTATGAAGAAGAAGTGATCGAGAATGTATCATACCATCCTCTACTGACCCGAAGTCAGTCCCGGTTAAAAGAGTGTCAAATAGCACTCTTACTGACCCGAAGTCAGTCCCAATGAAGAGAGTGTGTCATACCACTCTTACTGATCCGAAATCAGTTCCAAACGAGAGTGAGTTATATCACTCTTACTAACCCAAAGTCAATTCCAAATAAACAGGATCTCATACCACTCTTACTGACCCGAAGTCAATTCCAATTGTACTTAAATCAATGTCATCCTAGCATAGGGAGTACGATAGATACATGATGCGTCCATCGGCACTACTATGGTCCCTATCCTCATTTCCCTACTCATTGGCCATATGAGAGGTACTTCCCATGAGTCTCAAACTACATGGTTAGGATGTCTCAGCAGGAGAAGGGTGAACCACTCATCCTACCTACATGTTGCCACGGGGTATCACAAGGGAAGGTTGAACCATTCACCCTATACAGAGCAAACCACTAGGGGAAGGCTGAACCACTCACCCTATGGTTGCTCATCACTCCAAGAAGTACCCCAAGCCCCCCAGAGCTCCCAGAGCTCAATGTATGTATCATACAAGACCCTCATAAGAGGGTCTCTCCACGACTCCTAGTCATTCTCGGAAAGTCGAGAATTTAACCTTTCCCAGAGGCTTCGTCAAAATGTTAGTGACCTACTCATCAATCCCAATATGATGGAGCCTTATTGCTCCTCATTGTACCATATCCCGGATAAAGTGGTACCTAATATTGATGTGCTTGGAACGATCATGAAATACGAGATTCTCTGATAAACGAATCCCACTCTAGTTGTCACAGAGGATCACGGTAGTATCCAGTGTATGACCAAACAGCTCACTAAAGAGCTTCCGCAACCAAACAGCTTCACAAGAGGCCATACTCGCAACAATGTATTCGGCCTCAATGATGTTCAAAGCCATCGATTCTGCTTCCTGCTCATCCAAGATATTGAAGTAGAACCCAAAGAGAAACAACACCCGAAAGCGCTCTTTCAGTCCACCACACTGTCTACCCAATCAGCATCGGAATAACCATGCAACCTCACATCTCCGGTAGTGTATCTCAGTCCATGAGTGATTGTGCCTTGAAGATATCTCAGAAGATTCTTGGCACCAATCCAATGTGAGTGATGAAGCTCAACCATATATTGGCTCAATGTGTTGACTGCAAAACATATATCCGGACGGGAGTTCACCAAGAACATCAATGCTCCTATGAGTTGACGATACTCAGAAACATTTCCCTATGCAGGTCCGGCAACACTACCGCATAATTTCTTGAAGTTAAGCTCCATCGGGGTAGTGACGGGCTTGCAGTCCACCATACCAAATCTCTCCAATATCTTCACCACGTATTTTCCTTGAGATAGGAAAATTTCTCTTGACTTTTGCCAGACCTCCAGCCCTGGGAAATAGTGCATCAATCCTAGGTCCTTCATCTCAAATTCAGAAGCCAACTCCCTCTTACGTTTGTGAATGAGAGGGTATGCACCTGTCAAAAATAGGTCGCCAACATACAGCAATGGTATGAGAGGCTTATCATCTTCAACCTTAAAGTAAAGGTTCGGATCGGCTTCACTCCTAGTGAATCCCAGCTTCATCAAATAGCTATCGATCCTCTCATACCAAGCTCGGGGTGCTTGCTTCAACCCATAGAGAGCTTTCTTCAACCTGCATACATGAGATTCCCGATTATGAATCTCAAACTCCTCAAGTTGTTCCACATAGATTTCCTCTTTAATCGAACCATGCAAAAATGCGACCTTGACATCCATCTGATGTAGGTTCCATCATTGCGAGGCAGCAAGGGCTATGATCGAGCGTATGGTAGCAGATGGTGGTGTATCGGGCAACAAGTGCAAATATTTCATCATAATCTACACCTTCCTTTTGAGAGAAGCCTTGAGCAACAAAGTGAGCCTTGTACTTTTCAGCACTCCGATCAGCTCCATGCTTAATTCTGTAAAGCCATTTCGAGGTGACAACTGTTTTGTCCTGGGGTCTGGGGACCACATCTCAGACATCATTCTGTAAAAATTTATGTTTTCCCACCCCGGTTTTCAGTTTCTCCTTATTTCTCCCATGTAGTTAAATGCCCTTTCCCATAAACATACATTCAACAGGCTGGAAAAAATAAATTTGCTAAAAAACACAAATTCTGAAAATTTACAGAATGCTGGAAATTGCAGAAATAAAAATCAGCAATAATAAACAGCCATTAAAACACATTAAAACACTGATATTTTTGGTCAACGTGACCCTGGAAAAATCCCCTACAACTCTTGGGGAAAACCAGTTTGAGAGCTCTTCTTTATTTCTGGAAAATGCCTTTTTACAGTGAGAAATTTCAGCAAAAATCAGCAAACAAATTTCCAACTTATCTCGATTTCTGAGCCTCACAGCCCACTGGAAATTTCCAAACAGCAACACAATGTTGCACGGCAATTGTACGGATGGTACGGATGGCTGTACGGGCGGTACAAACATGTTGTACGTGTGGTACGAATAGGCTGTACGGACCTCGATTTTTGTGCAGAAAATCAGCTGCCTCGATTTCTGTGCAAAAACAAATCTGCCTATTATTGTTTGCTCAGCAAAAATCTGCCTTTGATTGTTGGTTCTTTCAGCTGTATGCTTGTTCTTTCCGCTGTTCTGATTTGCTGAAGAGCTGCCTGGTATGTGTGCCAAACTGCTGCCTCTTTCTCCTTCCTGTCCAGAAATCTCCCTTGCTCTCTTGCTCTCCTTCTCCCAATCTGCTCATGAAAGAATGAATGATCTTTTCCTCCTTTTCCTCCTTTAACTCAACCCTAAATGACTTTTGGGTGATCCCTAAATCCAATGGCTGAAATAGATTTAGATCAATGGCTGAGATTAGATGCACATTTAAATCTCACTTTCTATTTTTTAATTCACCCCACTTTAATAAAGACCCACTTAGTCATTTATTTCCAAAGTCACTTTTCCTTTCTAATTTTTCATTGACTTTATAAAAGTCACTTTAAAATTAGACTTAGTAACTTTATCACTTAAAGTCACTTTTAAATTAGATTTTAACTTTATAAAATTTATAAAGTCACTTTAGGAGAAAAATTAAAATCTTTTGGACACTTTTTCCTAGGCCAAAGATAAAAGCCTAAGGGAACCACCTGTCCTCCGATACCAAATTTCAACACATTCTTCATGCTGGACTCGTATTCTTCATTCATAGCATCATTCCATAATTGATGCCTTACAGCTTCTTTGAACGATGTAGGCTCGTTTTGAATGATGGTGCTCATAATGGTCAAGTATCCTTGATACCTGGTCGGCTTCTTGCTTTCACAGAAAGTCACTCTGGGTGCAATGTCTCTCGGCATCTTCAAAAGTCCCCCCAAACCATGAGGGCCTCTTCCTAGAGGAGGAAGGGCCTTGCAGAGGAAAATCAATAGGATCCATAGGTTCTTCAACATCGGGCATTGTTTTATCTTCCTTCTCATTCGAGTTCCTTCTGTCAGCTTCTTTATATTTCCTTAGAATAGGAAGATTATCAACCCTGCTAAGAGCCATATCTTTGTCAAAGGTGACCTCATGACTTATCTCGACTTCCCTTTGACCAGCCACTTCTATAGCCCTTAGAATTTTCGCTATAGCCCATAAAGATTCCCTTCTTTCCAGATGCACCCAATTTGCTTCTTTTCTCTTTCGGCACATGAAAATATACAGGACTTCCAAAAATTCTAAAATGAGAGACATCAGGTTTCTTACCAGTGAACATTTCTTCGAGAGTCTTGGAATCCAATGCGTGATGAGGGCATCAGTTTTGAACATATACGGCGGTGTTCAGAGCTTCGGCCCATTGAAACTTCAGAAGCCTTTGATCATGGAGCATGGAACAAACAGCTTCCATTATCGTACGGTTCTTCCTCTCAGCCACACCATTCTGCTCAAGAGTGTATGGTGTTATGTTCACCCTCTTAATGCCAACTTCTTTGCAAAAGTCATGGAACTCATTGGATTCATACTCAGTCCCATTATCGGTCCTTAAAATCTTGATTCTCTTCCTGGTTTGATTCTCAATCAAGGCTTGAAGTGACGGAACCAAGTGAACACTTCATCCTTCTTTTTCAAGAAGTATATCCAAGTCTTGCGAGAATAATCATCTATAAAAGTGAGATAATATAAATATCCTCCCAAAGAGTTCACGGGCATCACACTAGATATTTCAGAGTGACCCGACTGCAAAATGTCAGAGGTCTTGTTATGGCTTGAGGGGAATGGTCCCCTTTTTGAGCTTTCCTTTGGCACATCCCGGGCATACACCTTCATGCTCTACTTTGAACTCAGGCGTCCCTGTCACCATCTGTCTCACATCGGTTAGAGCTTTATAATGAAGGTGGGCAAACCTCTGGTGCCATAGTTCAGACTGAAGAGATGTGTCGCAAGACATGACTCCCAACAGACTTCCTCCAACTTGATATAAAGAGTCAACTAGGAACCCAAGAGTGAAAGCATATTTAAAATTCTTTTTCCAAACACGTACCTTGTCATTGATGAATGCCAGCTTGTAGCCTTTGTCTTCCATTGCCGAAATGGACACCAGGTTCTTCTTGAGATTGGGTACATATAAGACTTCTTGCAAATGGATCGTGTTACCCTGATTTAATTTAAGAGTAACATTCCCTACACCCTTTACATGATAGGTGGATTTGTCTCCAAGAATAATCTCCAAGTTTGTCTCTTTCTCTATCAAATTAGAGAGAGCTTCATTGCAACCGGTGAAGTGCCTTGAGGCACCACTATCAACAAGCCAATTACCCAACAAGTCTAGAGGAGAGGTAGTGGAGAGGGCCGATATCAAAAAATACCTAAGTTGCACGAAACGGGGAAACGCGGAAGCGAAACGAAACGGGGAAGCGAAACGAAACGCGACCTCCCCAAATTTTGGAAACGGGGA
>APFE030393247.1:56441-67795 GCA_000404065.3 Pinus taeda | reverse complement strand
TTTTCTGTGGTTGAAACTACCCGGAAATGCCAGAAAAGAGAAGAGAAATATGGTTGTAGCTGAGCCAAATCTGCTGTTACAAAAATCTCCTGCTGAAATCTCCTTCTCTTGCTGCTGAAATCTCTTTCTCCCGCTGCTGAAATCTACTTTGCTCACTGCTCAAAACACCAGCTACTGAAACAACTGCCAATCTCCAAGAGAAACTCCTTGCTGAATAGTGTGATGAGAGAATGAGAGACACTGCTCTTTTATAACTTTAGAAATGGTTTCTAGAACAACTTAGAAACCCTAAAAAAATTTAAAAACTAATTAAAAAACAAAAAAAATTTAAAACAAGTCATTTTTTTGGGGAAACGGGGCCTGTACGGCCTGGAAATGCGTTTCCGGCCGTACGGGCACGTTTCCATTTCGGGAAACGTGCCCGTACGGCCGGAAACGCATTTCCAGGCCGTACGGTACGCCGAAATACGTTTCCGTTTCGTTTCCGGGCAGAAACGCCCTCTGTACCTGCGTTTCCTGCAACTTAGCTCTAAACACTCCACTGTATCATCTGACACTAAGTCCATCTTGCTACTGCTGAATCTTGGGCTCCTGTAGCAACGAATTGATCCAAGAGGTGGACATCTCAAGGATCCTGCCCACATGTATTCCTCCCTACTACAACTTAGTATTGCCCCATCTCTCGCCTGAAGATGCGTGGGCACTCATGGCAAACTCATTCTCGTCAATCTTTGCTGAAGCAACCTTAGGATCATGTTTCTCATCCTTGTCCTTTTTCTTCAAAGGAGACTGGGATGCATAGTGGCCCATCTCGCCACAACTGAAACGTTTCACCTTTGAAATGTCCCTCTTTCGCTTCGGCTTCTGTTGTCCCTTCGATGCCAGAGCTGCATTCTCCTCCTCCTCCTTCGTCTTTGTGTCACTCCCACTACTGCCACTGAGGTTGACCTTCACTAGGTCCCTCCTTAACTCCTGTTGAAGAGCCGGCCACATCTCCTCCCACGAAGGTAGTTTTTCTCTGCCCAATATACTTTGGACGAAAACTTGCCATTCATCTGAGACTCCATTCAAGGCTATCCTCACCATTGCGGTTGGCTGAGGAGTGGACCCCACTACAACAAGCTGGTCTCTAGTGTCCTGAAGACACTAAAGATAGAGGTTCACCCCTTCTCCTTTCTGCATCAAAGTTCACTGCAAATTCAGCTGTAAATACATCTTCCGCTGTTCGGAAGAGCTTTCATACAGAGACGATAAGGCTTCCCACATCTCCCGGGCTGTATCCTTGCCCTGCAAGTGTGAGACCACATGATCTTGAACTCCATTGAGAATGATCCTCTTCACCTTCCCCTGCTCGGCCTTGTACTTCTTCCTTTGATCGTTGTCAGCAAGAACAACCACAATACTCTTGACGTAGGCCTCGAGATCGTATTCTTCCAGAACAGCTAGGAGTCTGGTCTTCCATATGACATAGTTGGAAGCAACTTCCAACCTGTCTTGGTCTCTGAGCCCATGCTACGCCATTTCACCCAACTGTCGAATTGACTCCTCTAGTCACTACTTAGCATTGCTCCGCTGCTTAGCAAGCGAGAAATTCAAACTTTCTGGCGAAAAGTTCTTTGAGGAGAAAATTCCCCTTTTACGTGTCTTCGTTCTTTTCCAGCGGATTTCTGCCCTGGCAAAAACCGTGCCCTTCAAGCACTGCGCTGAGGCTTTGCACCACTCCCTTTGCCTTTGCAAACTCACGAACTAGAAATCGTACCTCTCTGTCATCTCACTCGAAGAGAGATTTCCTCGGATTTGCTTCCCGGTAAGGACTGCGCAATCCCTTCAAGGGAATTCGAATTGCTGCCAAGTGCAACTTTCGGCCTCACTGCTCAGTAAAGGATCTGCTCTTCTTGTTTCAAAATCAATCCTCTGATACCATGTGAAAATTTCTAAATCTAACAAATCAGAAATCTTACTGCAGTAAACTAATTTGCATTACCTACTTGTGTTCTTCATTTTAACAAGTTATTTTCGGAAAATTTGGAAAATATTAATGCAAATACACTGCAACCTACACCAATATACAGATGAAGTATCGAAAAATAAATGAGACAACCACACAAAGGACACACTTATTTTTAGACTAAATGTCCTCGAAAAACCCAATGTGGGAAAAACGGTGCAGTAGATATGAGGGTTTTATTATTAAGCAAATTTTTGAATACAACTAGGGTGTCAAATCCGACTCACCCAATAGAGAATAAACCCGACAGAAGTACCTCTATTCAGAGACAGATATTTTGGCGAATCTAGCAACTAGATGAACAAACCCCATAGGTGACTATGCTGTTCCCAGTGCTGTGCAGCGATGGCTGCTCCCAACTCTGCGCTGGAACTGCGTCACCCTCCCAGTGAGCCTTCTTGGCTCAGAAATCGATCTACTGAACTGATACCCGATTTGCCTCACAGAAACCCCAGCGCTGCCTCTAAGTGATTGCGTCAACCCTCCAGCCTTTGCGTCACCCTTTCTGGAGCTGCGCTGTCTCTCCCTGGTGCTGCGCTGCCTCTCTGCTATGTATTCTCGGGCTTAGACGAAAGTCCCTCTGCCGAACTGCCCCTCTGTACTAGAAGCACACTTCAGAATTCTCAGCAGGAACCCCTTTTGCAGCAAATCTGAATCTACTTCACCTACTTGATTTTTAAATTACATTCATCAAGTTATTCTTTTGAAAACTGAAGAAAATTACCTCTGTAGCCTATACTAATTAAATATTTGATTTCATGAAATAGAAAACAGAGCAAAGAACAAGATACATGGGACACACTTATTTTTGGACACAATAGTCCTCGGAAAAACCCAATGTGGGAAAACCAGTGCGACAACTTTGAGGGTTTATTATTATGCAAGAGAAATATCTGAATACAAATCTAGGATGTTCATCTAACAATCCTTTACAGAGAAAAACTGGCGGAAAATCTGAGTGAGTTTTACCTCACTTCACCCAGCAGAATTCTGGCTAATTCGACACAAGACTGGCTAACCCCGATTATTTCTGCGTTGGCTTTGTGTCAGCCTTACATCACCTTCTCTGCCCTCTGCGTCAGCTCTCCCGGCTGTTCAGCAGTTCCCGACAGTTCCGGATGTTCTTGGCAGTTCTGGATTCTGCATGACCGACAACTTTTTTGCGTTAGCTCTCCCTGCCACTATGCTGCCTCTGTGTTAGCTCTCCCAGCTGTTTTGATAGTTTCGATAGTTCCTGCCAGTTTCGACAGTTTTGGATTCTGCGTGACACACAACTTTTCTGCATCAGCTCTCCCTGCTACTGCATTGCCTCTCTGCAAGCTCTCTCCTTCTCTCTGTTCTGTATTTTCCGGAAAGTCCTCTCAGATTCTCTCTGTCCCTCAGCTACAAGATCTCCCCAATCGATTTTCCTTTTGAGAACTTCTCACCTCAGAAAATCAATTTCCTCAATCTCTCTGTGTGTTTCCAAATGAACCCCAAGCCTCCATTTTATACTTTTTCTGTTGAGTTTCCAACTGCTGAGATTAAGTCTCTAATCAACGGCTAAGATTAAAACATGACTTGATCCGCCTTCTAGATCATTCTCACCCATATTTTGATTAATACCCATTGATATTTTAATTTTTCTAAGTTTAGACTTAGGAACCCCATTAAAAATATTAATTATTTTAATAAAATACAATCTGGGTGGAATTTCACCAAACGGTTTATGAGTTCTTTAGAACTCATGTGTCTTAGCCTCTCCACCAATTTTCAAGGCTAGAGCACTTCTGATGCTACCAAAAATCAACACAATCAACAACCCTAACCAAAAGGTTAACGCTCAACGAGCAACAAACAGTCCACATTGTAGCTCTATCAAACCCAGTCAAAGTCGACCTTCTTTGCTAGTCAAAGTCAACCCAAAACAATTTCAAAATAGTTGGTCAAAGTCTACACTTTTGCCATGTGGTCAAGAAACCCAAAAAACCTCGGTTTATGTGCCAATTAATGCGACTCTCCAAAACAGAAATTCTGGCACAAAAAACACAATCAAAGGAGGTCAAATTAGCCCTGGTCAATGTTGGTCAAACCCTGCAACAAATCTTGAAATTTGGCCTCCTTAAATTCGTCTTCTTTTAGCCACATGTTTGAGAGAAGAAGAGTTGCTCCTGCAATTTGTATGACCCAATCGTATGAGGAGAGAGAATTGATGAGATGTGATGATGCCAAATGAGGTTTGAGGTCTCTCTTATTTATGCAAGTCGTTGAGGGTCAAAGGACATGTATTGGGCTTCATGAGCCTACATGATGATGTGGCCTACCTTGACAATTCGCACGTGTGGGATTGACCTTAAAAACATATTTTTCCTTGTCCAAATTTGATGATCTTTAGGTCGATTTTGGTCTTCTCGAAAAGAGGAATTCAATGCAATAATCATCTCCATCATTTGAGCTGTCCAAAGTGGAATTTTGACCTAGTTGCGAATTTTAACAGGGAGAGGCTCATGAGTGGCGATATCATGGGCTAGTCACCTTGGGGCATTCTAGCATTACATCATACCTAGACTTCACATAGAGACCAATTGCCCAATTTGATAAGAACCCAAAGATACATTTAAGAGAGTTGGCACGACTCAAACAGAGAGGTACAACAGATGCTTACATTTCAGAATTTCAG
The DNA here is from genome assembly GCA_000404065.3 of Pinus taeda. Taxonomy (NCBI): domain Eukaryota; kingdom Viridiplantae; phylum Streptophyta; class Pinopsida; order Pinales; family Pinaceae; genus Pinus; species Pinus taeda. The sequence goes on along the minus strand of APFE030393247.1, from coordinate 63,128 downwards.
AGGCTTGCAGTCATGGTGATAGATGTGTCAGAGCACAAATTGATTATGCTATTTGTTGAAGGATTATTTGAACTCCTATGTGGTTGAGTTTAGGCCTTCAAACCTGAATCTCTACAGGATGCTTTCATCATAACCTGAGACATGGAGTACACAGTAACAAAGAATAAATTTTCTCCTAAATCCTTCCTTAGAAAAACAAAGACAAGAAGCCCTTCTAGACGGAGTGGACCGGGAAAGTCAAATTGGATGATGAGACTCAGAAGGAACTGAGAAGGAAGAAACTCCGCTTTAGCTGTAAGGAGCCTTGGGAACCTGGTCACAGGGGCATGGGGAAGTGCAAGATTCATTACATAGAGGTGCTCTTAGATAGTGAAGGGGAAGAGTAAGTAGGACAAACTCAAGGTGATGAGCATAGTGGTATGGATGATGAGCAATCATGTGTGGAGACTAAGGGTGGAACTATAGCAACTCTATCAGGTGTCCTTAGATATCATAGTTTCAGGGTCAGGGGAGTAGTATAGGGACTATGTGTCACTATCTTGACACCAATGTCATATTGGGTGTTCAATGGCTTTATTCTATATGGAACAACGCAAGGAAATATGAGCTTGAAGGGCTTGAAAATTGGCTAAGTGTTGGCCAGAGTCAGTTAGTTAGGCAGAGGGATAGACTATATACTTGCAGGGTGTGCTTAGGCTTGAGCAAGCATATGTATTTCATCTCTATTTTCTGATTAATGCAATACTGTTAGGAAGAGGTTTTGAGTAGTTGCTTTCCCATAGATAAATCTTTGTGCATGTGTGATGTTTCCTTTTGCATGTCTATGATTTGTGTTCTAGATTGTGAATTAACTTGCATAGAGTAGTAGAGTAGCTTAGAGTCTTGTAATTTAGTAAATTTCATGAGCTTCAAATCTGCACAATAATTTCTATATGGTATTAGAGTTGGAATCGCTGTAGAGCAGAGATTTCGAATTGTCATTGCAGAAGATTCAAATTTGAAGATCAATGTTGCAAGTTTTCTCCAGGACCGAGAAGATGGCTTTCAATGGACCCAGGCTTGAGTATGCCTTGGAAGGCACCTCAAAATTTGTTGCATGGAAGGACCGCATGGAGGTAGTATTGGTCCTTGGATGACAATGGGTTGCTAGAATACATCAAGACAAATGTAGCAAAACCCCAAGCATCTAATGCCCAAAATCTTGCTCAGTGGAAGAAAGATGTGGCCAAGCAAGGAAAATCATATTGGAGAGAGTACGGGATCATATTGTCTCGAATCTCCACTGAAAAGAGACTCTGTTCGTGATGTGGAAAACATTGTTAGAATTGTTCGAGGATAATAGTGACCATAAGAAGCCCCCGGATGCGGGTGCATATGACGAATGAATGGCGGGTGGCTAGTCACGTGGGCAGCTGTCAGCCCGGACAAGCCACCATAAACCTACACGCCCAGATATTAATTGCGCAGGAGAATTCAGGCGATGAGAAGACCCGTTCGGCTCCAGAGCCATTTATGGCGACAGGGACAATCCTTGGGAAGGCAACTTGGGTTAAGGCGCCATTCAATGCGCAACCTGGAACAAGGAACATGGAAATCCATAAGAGCGCTCACCATACTGTATTCCCGCATAGCTCACAGAGAACTGAGCAGATTCTGAAGGCGACAGAGCACACTCTGGTAAGGTGTAGGATTTTACCAAGGATTCTTGCGGAAAGAGGCGGTTGCGGAATGTCTGAGCGGCTAAGGATGAGCAGTCGTAGAGGTGGTTCGAGGGGCCGTCCTGCTACTCAGAGGCCCGCCACTTCACCTGCTTCCTCTGTTGACATTCCTCCTGAACAGGGTAGCAGTATGCGCAGAACAGTTGGCCAGCAAATTGAAAGAGGAAGAGGAGAACCCATGGAATGCGGTCACCGGGAACATCCAGCAGTTAAATACCGCATACCCTGCACTTTGGAGAACAATACGCTAATTGTGTCAATCACTGTTGAGCACTGTAGCAACCTCCGGGGGCCACGGGACAACCTGACAGTGCCAAGGGTGGATATGCAGGTTCCCAGGGTGGATTTAAGGCAACCCATTCAAGCTGAAGAAGCCGGAACCAGCGAGCTCGCCCAAGGAGGGATGCGCCCAGATGAAGCGGAAGACAAGAAGATCAAGGGGTTAACGATGGAGGACGAGCCTCACCTAACAGATGAGGAATAACACAGATGCCTCTCCGTTCTCTCGGCCAGGAATGCTACTCTCAGTCCATCTTTTCTCTGTTTTACTCTATGTGTTTGAATGTCAAGGCGTCAAGGTCCACCGTGAAAGTTTATGTGTCGTCAATGTCAGTCTACGTGTCGATTATGTCAAGTCATGGGTCCATGGTGTCAAGTTACCTGTCCGTTGTGTTGGCTCAAAAGCCTATTGTGTCGAGTATATGCTGGTTCAGTAGGTTGGAAGGAACTGGTTCTTTTTGCCAGATGTAATGGATGGATAGTCATGGGAAATTCTCTTCGGAGAAACAAGGCTTCAGCCTTTTTGTACAACTGGATGTAAATTTTCGTTTTTTGTAATATAAATTAGCGCAGTCTTACAGAGAAAAAAAAAAATAGTGACCATAAGAAGCTAACACTCAAGGACAAACTTCGAAGTATCAAGATGCAAAAGAATGACACATTTCTGTAGTACCTCAGCAGGTTTACATAGTGTCGTGATGAACTTGGCGGGGTCGGTGTTAATGACCTTGAAGAAGACTTGGTAGCTCTAGCCCTTTTGGGCCTTCCCAAGGGTTGGCATAGCTATCAAGATTCGTAAATGGTAGGAAGAAACTACCAAGTTGGGAGCGCTTATGGTCCGACTTGGTGCAGGAGGAAATAAGGCAGAATACCAGAGATGGGACTTCATCCAAGGGTGAGGATGAGGACAACTGTGCCTTGGCTAGAAAGGCAAAGAAAGGGAAAGGGAAGAAATCCCAATCCAAAGCAAAATCTAGTCAAGGGGGCAAGAAGAAAGACTTGTCCAAAATCAAGTGCTTTCGTTGTCTTGAATTCAGGCACTATGCCACGAAGTGTCCACACAAGAAGACCTTAGGAGGAGCAGCGGGTGAAGCTTTGGCTTCATAGTTCGAGCTTGATTTTACTCTCATTGCATGCATGACCAGCACAGTGATGGGAAGTGCGTGCTACCTCGACAATGGTGCCTTGTTACATATGACGGGGACTAAAGACTTTTCTAGTGGTTTGGAGGAGAAGGATCTCCAGATGCACATCGAGAAGGATCTCCAGATGCACATCGAGATGGCGGATGATGGAAGGTACATTGTGACCGAGATTGGTACAGTCACCTTTCAGAGGGAGTCGGGCTCCCCTTTCAGGCTCAAGGATGTGATATTTGTTTCGAGTCTAAAGAAGAATCTTGTCTCCATTGCAGTTTTGGAAGACCGTGTTTACGATGTGATCTTTAGCAAAGGAAAGGCATTCTTGAGATACATTGCCACTGGACATGTGAAGCAGATCGGGGTTCTTATGAAGAACCTTTACAAGCTAGATGTGGAGGATTGTGCTGCATTGAGCACAAAGGCGAAGAAGGTGTAGAGCTGCATGTCAACGAACTTTGGCATAGAAGACTTGACCATTTGCATCATGGCGCCTTGAAGAGCATGCAACAAATTACCACAGACCTCCCCAAAGGAGCACTAGAGCAGTAAGACACATGCGAAGGGTGTACGTTGTGGAAGTACACAAAAGCCACTTTCCATGATCGGGACAACAGAGCACATGCAGTCCTTGAAAGGATCCATTCTGATGTCTGTGAACCTTTCTCGACCAGGCACAAGTATTTTGTCATCTTTATTGATGACTACTCATGGAAGTGCTGGATCTTCTTCATGCGGAAGAAGGATGAGACTTTCTCCAAGTTCTTAGAGTTTAAGGCACTGGTGGAGAAAGAGACAGGCAAGTATGTGTCGAATGAGTTCAAAAACTTCTGTGCAAAAAAAGGCATTCGACGAGAGTTGACAAAATACCCCACTGTTAGTTTTTGTAGCATTGGATGTGTTTTAGCCTTGAAATTTTGTGGAGACACTGTAATACATGAGATCTCCAAAACCCAGAAATCGTTTCTGGAAATTCCGCCTAGAAATGACTTAATTAAATTATTAACCAATTTTTAAATATTTCCGAAGTCTAAACTTAGGGAATATCGTTAATTAATCAATATTAATTAAGTCAAGGAGTGAATCATCTAGAAACTCACATAGATTGATCCAGAGATGATCCTAGCCATTTATTAAGTTTTAATCTTGGTCGTTAGTGCTCCAACAGAGGATTATAAGAAGATATCGATGTGGTGATGGAGAGGGACACTTGAGCAGTCGATTTCTTGGTAGATCGATTTCCAGACTAGCAATAATCAGTTGTTGGAGAGAGAGCTAGAGATCGAAGCAGTGTGAGGGGCAAAGACAGTGAGTCTGGAGGAAAGATTTCCAGATCTGGAGAGGCAGCAACAAGAGGGCCGAGTTATCCCAGAGAGGCAACGCAGAGGCTCTGCACAGTAGCTTCATGTTAAAATTGGAAACTAGGGCCAAACTCCATGTGGGTCACCTTATTTATGGTAGCTGATATTTTTCTTGGATTCCTCTCATGGAGAGGTGTAGGATTGATCTAACGTTCACCCGATTCCGACATGTATTTATGGAGATATGAATTTATTTGTATTTCTTGACAATTTGTCAAGGTCGGCCAACAAGCAAAACAATGTTTTACAGCCCTAGCTCATCCTCAACATGGCATATAAAAGGAGGAGACCTTGTGGCATTATGGCACTCATCTCATCATCTCACTCTTCTCTCTTCTAGTCTGATTGGGTATGCATAGGAGAAGCAAGTCACTCTCACATGGGAAGAAGGAAGGATGCAGGTCTGATCTAGGGCAGCGTTGACATTGGGTTGACCGTGGAGCAGCAGGGTTGAACTTTGAATGCGTTGACCAACGAGGAGGTATCTTTCACTGCGGATTAGTGTGGGGAGTTTCTTCCAAGCAAGCAGCAGTTCTGGATAGCAAGCGTTGATTTGTTTTGACCAGCGTTGACTGTTGAGGGTTGACTGTAGAGTTGCACCTACGTTGACTGCTGTTTGACCGTCATTCTTAGACTGTTTTAGGCTACCTATCATTGTTGTTGGAGGCCGGGTTGACTGAGGTTGACTTGAGGTCATTGCTGACATGTTTGACCAACTTTGACTTTGCTAGTTAGGGTTTTATTGCTGTTGTTATAAAATCACAGATTTGTGTAATTGTACTATCTCTCTCTCTGCTGAATTATTGAAGAATATAAGAAGAATTGATCAAGGGTTTCCCCGCATTGGGGTTTGTCCTTGGCTGGCGCCACATCTTGTGTCTCTTGTCTTGGCTTGTCTTCTACTGTTTACATTTATGTTCTATCTACATTTTACTATCATGTTGATGTGATTGCAATTCTGGAAATTGATATTGGGATAATAAGTAAATTTGAAGTAAATTGCTCTTAAGCATAGAACATACCATAATCTAACATGGTATCAGAGCTGAGGTGAAGACAAAGCCCAAGCAAGAGTGAAAGAGCAATCACCGAAGACAGTTGGAAAGGTCAAAAGGTTTCATGGGTTCCTCATCCCACTTCTCGGCCGAAGAGAAACTTTGTGAGAAGTTTGACTATCACGGATGGAAGATGTCCCTTAATCTGACATTGGAAGAGCAAGAACTGTTGGACTATGTGAGGGGTAGAATTACAGAGCCTCCATCAAATGCACCGGCTGCTACAAAGAACAAGTACACTAAGGGTGAAGTCAAAGCGAAGAAGATTATCTGAGATTCAATTGACAAGTGTCTGGTGGCCTACATTTCTGAGTTGAACACCTCCAAGGAGATCTACGATAGATTGGTAAGCTTGTTTAAAGTTAGTGATGCAAATCAAGTTTTGTTCCTCAAAAATAAGTCGAAGGATATTAAGAAGGGCAAGGACAAGGAGATTCAATCCTACTTCTTAAGAATCACTGAAATCAAGAATGATCTTCTATTGATTGGAGAAGTCATCCCTGATAGGGAACTAACTATCACTACCCTTGGAGGGCTCACATCTGAATGGTATATATTTAGAATCACTCTTCTCAACAATGATTGAATTCCAGGATTTGAAAAGTTGACGTCAAGATGCATTCAAGAAGAAACAAGGATGGTGGAGCAAGAAATGCCTTCAAACAAAGGCAACCCCACTGCTTTCTCCTCTAATGCCAAAAGGAGAAATAATTCTGGGTCTAAAGGTTATTTCAAAGGAAAGCCCAGATCGAAGGGTGGAAGGAAGGGAAGATGCTTCATTTGCAATAAATTTGGCCACTATGCGAGGGAGTGTCCAAATATAAAGGACACATCACATGATGATGATCAAAATCACTCCAGGGGCAACTCCAACGACAATCAAAGGAATGGCAGGTTCAATGGCAAAGGAAAGAGGAATGCTGGAAATCAAGGAAGTGGCCAACCCTCCAAGAAAGCAAGGAACTCCAGGTATGAATCAAATGTTGTTAACAATAAGCAAGATGAGTATTTTTCTATGTTGCAGGAAACGTGGGGGGGAGGCCCGTTTCCTTAAGGAAACTGGGACGAAACGCGTTTCAGCGTTTGGTACGGCCGTGAAACGTGTTTCCGGCCGTACCACCACGTTTCCGAAATG
>APFE030393247.1:22388-41638 GCA_000404065.3 Pinus taeda | reverse complement strand
TTCTTGCAGGCCGCCATAATGGCCATCTTCGAGAACCTGTCGACGACCACAAAAACATAGTCATTTCCATGCTTAGTGGAAGGAAGGCTTGACATGTAATCCATGGAGATGGATTCCCAAGGTCGATTAGGGGTAGGCAACAGGGTATAGAGGCCTTGCTTCTTGATGGTCGGTTTGGCAATGGTAGAGGTAGTGCATGATCTGATGTACTTCCCGACATCTTGTCGAAGATTCGGCCAATAGAAATACTTTTGCAGTACTGCCACCATTTTTTCGACCCCGAAATGCCCAACAGCCTGACTGTAGTGTGCTTCCCAAATCATCTTGACATGCTCGCTTGAAGGAACACAAAGGTGACCCAGGTGGCATAACAGGGCATCCTGGAGGTGAAAATTTGGAACATGCTGACCTTCCAAGAGTGTCTGGTATGTGTGGCTGAATTCTGGGTCGCTTTTGTAGAGAAGTGGCCAATCAAAAGTCTCATGCCCACAAGAGTTGAGCACGGTGGTTAACGCCATGATTGGTGGTCGACTGACGCAATCTGCAACATTATTGGTACTGCCCTTGTTATACTTGATATTCAAATGGAACTGTTGCAGGTATGTGGACCACTTTTGATGGCGATCATTCTGCAATTTCCATTGGGTCTGTATGAACTGCAGGGGTCGGTGGTCTGTGTGGATGGTCGTTTCCTTCCCCAAAATGTAATGCTTCCATTGTCTTCAAGCCTGCACAATGGAATGCATCTCTTTGTCATAAGTGGGATACTTCTGGACTGTGTCTGAAAGTGTCTCACTATGATATGCCATTGGATGCCCGTGTTGAGTAAGGACTACCCCAATAGCATAGCCAGAGGCATTTGTCTCGACCTCAAATGGTTATTGCAAGTATGGTAATGCAAGAACTGGTGCCGAGGAGAGGCAATCTTTCAACTCTATGAATGCCTTTTGTTGAGATCCGGACCAAAAGAATTTTGCTTTCGCTCCTCCCTTGGTGACTTGACTCAAGGGCTAAGTGATATGAGAAAATCCTAACACGAACCTGTGGTAGAAGTTGGCAAGGCCTAGAAAGCTGCGAAGCTTTTTCAGAGTGGTTGGAGATGGCCAATCCTGAATGACTTGGATCTTGGCTGGATCCACATGCACCCCCTGTTCATTAATAATGTATCCCAGATACTGAACCTAGGTCATGCCGAAAGTTCATTTCTCCAAATTAGCACATAGCTTGTGTTGCCGCAGTCTTTGGAGAACCTGTCGGATGTGGTGGAGGTTCTCTTCCCAAGTCTGGCTGAAGATCAGGATGTCATCCAAGTATACCACTACAAATGAGTTGGTGAATGGCCGCAAGATGTCATCCATTAGCCTCATGAAGGTTGCAGGAGCATTCGTCAATCCGAAAGGCATAACCAACCATTCGAAAAGGCCCTCCTTGGCTTTGAAGGCAGTCTTCCACACATCGAAGGGTTCGATTGGTACGTGGTGATATCCTGACTTCAAATCGATCTTGCTTAAATATTTTGCCCCCTTTAGTTGGTTGAGGAGGACATCAATCTGTGGGATTGGGTACCTGTTACGGGCAGTGATCTTGTTTAGCGTCTGATATTCAATAAAGAGTCTCAAAGTCCCATCCTTCTTTTGTACCAACACGATCGGGCTCCCACAAGGTGATGTGGCGTTTCCAGAGTTGCGGTTGGAAGCCGATGTGTTGCCCCTGGGTAGTCGCTGATGGATTTGGGCAAAGTTGTCCATCATCGCATTCCTTTGTCGCTCAAGGGCTTCTTCAAGCAAGATTTTGATAGGATCTCCTGCCCCCTCGTCTTTCTTTCCATCCGCCATGGGAGGCCATCGAGATTTGCGAGGTTGGTCTTGCAAAGGTTCGACTAGTTCAAGCCCTAACTCCTTATATCCCGACCTCATTGGGGACATGCAAAGAAAAACAGAGAAGAAAAGCAGATCGCTCTGATATCACTGATTCAGATTTAAACAGGAACGTAACAAATTATAGAGATAACCGTAAACATAGAGATGCAATGGAAATAATATTTCATTTCATTAATGTAAAATACTGAAATATGCATACAAACAGGAATGGAAATTAACCAGCTAGGGTGATGGTAGCTTATCTCTGAGAAGAGATGTGGCGGCTACATGCCTCTGAACTGTCTTACAATGAGGCTCAAGGGCCTTTTTATTATTGAACAATAAGAGCAAACCCTAAACAACCAAACCCTAACCCGAGGGATGTAACACCAAGAGTTTATGGGCCCCGTTGGGGTGAGTTGGACAACCAACTTCCCGGGGCCGCGACTTGGTCATATTATCTTCGTTTGACGCGCATGATATCCTGTTGGAAAGATCTCTCTGAGGACTACTATGGAAAAGACGTTTTCAGATTGGAAATCACTAGCAGCAGATTTCCCAAAAAACATCATTTAGGGCCTCAAAACGGCTCTAGAAGTTTAGGACCCGAAAAACTGCTAAAAATAGTAAAATGTGCTATAATTAAGGAAACTGAAAAAACTGAAAGAAGCAATGGTGGGGTCCAAGTGGAATTGGTGGGTGGCCACCAATATCCACCTGGATCAATTTATCAACTCATAAACATCACTCTAACTAGGGTCCAGTCATCAATGCAAAGCCATATCAACAATGCATGCTATGAACTCATGCATGACAACAACCATTACTCATTATACACATTGCTACATGCAACTGAAAATATGCATAAGCAATGGCTAACCAACTACAAATACACATAAACACATGTAATCAAACATAATCGATCAGTTCTTGCAATCAACCTACAAGACTGATGCATGTAATCAAAATATTCAAAATGTAACCTAACATACAAGGATGTAAGAAGGTGACATAAAATCAACATGTAAGTGACAAATAACCATATACAGTTAGTGACATACTCATTTAAAATTCTCTTTACGAAATTGACATCAAATTCTCCATGATAACCATAATACAACCCTAACCCAACATCAAGAAAACGCAACAAATATATAAGTGTAAGAGACACACATGCAACTAACATGCATGCATGACCAACACATTCAACCCATCCAGTCCGAGATTTGAACCATGCTCTGATACCACTCTATAACACCCTCCTCCCACATCCACCCAAGTAACCGTGCCAACCAGGGTAAACATAAGATGAGAGGCTACTATGATCAGATTCGACCTCCTACGTCACCTTAAGAAAGTGGAATCGATGGAACATCACACAAAATCATCCAACATCATCAATCGAACCCTTAGGAGACAAGTCAACCACTTAGATAGCATGTATGTGGGTCCCACTGTTGTTCTAGACCTCTAAGGCCACAATTGCTCTCGTGCTATGGGAAAGGAAACAACTAGATACCTAAAGTCGCTCTCATAGGCCTACATGCCTGTGACTCTGGACCAAACTTACCAGTTATGTGCCAGCAACCCCGAGATTTAAGCCACTTTTTCAGGTCTAGAGCCCAAGCCACTACCCAGAATGGAATGAAATCTTGAAATCAGTAAAAGTACAGGGAAACAATAACGCAAAATCAATAAGCTCAACAAGACCTTAACCAAACCCCTACTAGCTATGACAGGTATTTCGTCAAACATATCATCGACGTGTAACCGACATGTGTAAACAATACAATTAAGTGTAGGGATCTCATACTTATTTGAGAATCGTTATAAACCAGTGTTCTCTCATGTCATTTGCTGCATATTCATCTGTTAGGTCATAGACACATTATCCATTCATATACAAGTAAAAACATGCTAAGATCCATACATAGTTGCTATCATAAAATGTGCACATAACCAGCATAATAGGAACATAAATACAATAAACATATTAGCTATCAAAATCCATATATACACCAGAATTTTACACATGAAAATCAATGGAATGAATTTCTCATTAATCAATGCAATGAACCAATCGGTGATAGGACTACCACGTTCCACCTGACCATAGATTGGCTGAGCCAAGTCACTCTTTAGCCAATCACCCTCGTGCCATATTCCAAGCATGAATGTGGGACTCATAAAACACATCAAAAACACTAATCAATGCGGATGCTACCAGAGTTCTCCGCCTACACCATGAAGAATTTGAGTGGCTCCTAGTCTCTCAAGCTTTACCGTGCATCCACAGTTTGATCGAGGGATCACTAGGTCCTACACTGAGACATACTCTCCAGGATTTACCATGCATTCCAATCCGAAACCACTAGGCCCAACGGAGAGAAAGTCCACCTCTTTGAACTTATTGTATATCCCGCCTTTCACCGACAAGGATTCCCAGGCCCACCGAGGCACATTTGGATTTACCACAACCCACATTTTGGTTCAGGGGTTACTAGGCCAGTGGCTTCGTGCATCCTTCGTCCAGTTCAGGGACCACTACACCATGTGTTTATCAATTCAGATATCCACCCCACTCATCTTCAAATCCAATCTAACCATCCCACATAAACCGAATGAGAGAACCCATCTCATCAAAGCTATTAAGAAATGGAAAGGCTAGGCTGAAAATATTGTCACACCTGGCTAAACCCATGATATGGTAGAAAAGAAACACATGCAATCCCATGCATGCCAAATCTAGCAAGTAAAATACACATGCAAGTCGATACTTGCAATGAAGCCTAATGTAGCTCCTTGATCCTGCCTTTTCCTGCTTGATCTTTGCTTCCTCTTGCCTTCTTTGCCTTTCTTGCTCCAATGCCAAAGTGCTCCAATAAAACTCTAAGTGTCCAAGAGTATGAGAGAGAGAGAGAATAATGAAAGAGCTCCAAAACTAAACTGAAAAAAGGTTACCAACTAATCCTCAAAAGTCTTTTTATGAATGAGGCCTCTATTTTCTTCATTTTCCTCCTCAAATGCAACATGTTACCTTTTACCTCCTTTTTCTCCTAATTTCCATTATTTTCCTAAATAATTGTGCCAAAAATGCCATTTTGACTTTCCAAAGCCTTAGTCATTGCCTTTGCCATTTTCCTTAGCCATAAACAACCAAATGAACACCCCCTAGGATGCCTTGCCAAACAATAAGTGTCCCAGTAATCAGTGGTTATTGTTTTTAACTTTTATTACATGGAATTTTCACTAGGGTTGTTATAGGCATCTTAACTCTCGTTTTATCAAGCGCCGAGAGAGATCAATCTCTTTTTTTAGTGCAAAACTTGAGGAAATGTTTACACCTCGAAAGATTTGATCCCTCTTGGTGCTTGGCAGATTTGGAGTTAAGATGGATCTAAGCTAGTTTATAATATATTTATATTTTTCTTCACAATGGAAACAGATCATAACTCAAATATCAAACCAACAGTGGGGACAATCATCATTAGATGTTATCTGCGAATGCAAGCTAACTCATCACTGTTATTCAAGGAAAACCACCACCTGGAATTACCTAATAGTGGTTTATAATGGGGCAAGATTTTACTCATGCTAGATGCCTCTGGGTCTTGGGCCGTTAACCTATTTCCTTGCATCCAAGAAAGACGAACTCTTAGCCAAATAGAAACAGTCTTAAAGCAACCTTTATATATCAAATATTATTTTTATATTTCTCTTTATCTCTCTTGTGATTGTAAAATAAAAAATAAAAAAAGTCCTCTATTTATCAATTTTTAATTTTATTTTTATCTTTTAAAATTCAATCATTACGTATGTAAATATTTTATTTTATTCTTATTCATATATTTCATTTTAATAAAATATATTATTAAATTTTATTTCATACTTTATATTTATAAATTAAATATAATAAAATTTGTTAAAACTTATATTATATAATAGATATATATATATCCCAATTTTCAACTCTATACTAAATTTTTAATCAAAACTTTAAAAAAATGTAATGAAAATTTGAAATAAAAACTATAATGTAACCAACATAGCCACTGGAAATCAGGGATAGAATTTGACCCACCTTGTGAATGACAATGGTTAGTATGATTTTGAAAGTTTTGCCATGTCGCTTCTAGTAATTATGATACTTCCTAATTACATTGTGGATTTGAATCATATATATGTGCGCGTGCTGGGAATAGGATTCTAACTTTTATTTCATATTAATTAAATATAGATGAAATTGAGGTTTCAATATCACCATAAACATGACATTTGCAAGTTACAATGCAGCGAACATAATTGAGTCAATTATAAAAGCATATAAAAATATACAAATCTTTTAAATTAAATTTTCTTCACATATTTGGGCATATTTAGAACAAGATTTAAGGTTCAATTTTGAGCATATTCATGGAATGGATTTTTGGGTTTATTTTGCGTGTATATTATTTCAACAATGCATCATAAGTAATGGTTATTTAATTTTTTTGACCTCTTATCTAAGTTCATAATCAGGTTTTGAATCAATCATTACTATGTTTGCATTCAAAGCGATAACGACTAATTTTGTAGTATTGTAGATATATGAAGAATGTTACCAATATGTGAAGAAAGAATGTTAACAATATGTGAAGAAAATTTAATTTAAAAGATTCGTATATTTTTATACGATTTGAATGCAAATATAGTAATGATTGATTCAAAAGCTGATTATGAACTTAGATAAGAGGTCAAAAAAATTAAATAACCATTACTTATGATGCATTGTTGAAATAATATACATGCAAAATAAACCCAAAAATCCATTCCACGAATATGCTCAAAATTGAACCCTAAATCTTGTTCCAAATATGCCCAAAAGTTTGTAAGAAGAAGTTTAAAAGGATAGTAAAAACATGGTGAATAAAAAATGGTTGATTGCTACTAATTTTTGTCTGTGAAATCCCTCCTCTCTTGATTACCTACAAACTTGTGCATTATGTGTATCCTTTCGAGCTTGATTTGATGTATTGCTTCTGCCTATGGCCCACATTAATGCTTTAAACTTAATTTACAGTGCTTTAACCGTAACTTATAGATATAAATTTTATATTATAATAAACATTTTATATATTAAATGAGATTAACAGTAAGATATTTGTATATTATTAAAATATTATATTAAGAAATATATTATCCAACATATGGTTCTTTAACCTAATTTATGGTGCTTTAACCCTAACCAATAGATATAAATCATATTAAAAAAATGATATATATATATATATTATATATATTATATATATATATATATATATATATATATATATATATATATATATACATTATAAAAACAATTATATGAAGAAATATATTATTAGGCCAACATCAGTGGGCTAAAACCAAATTTATAGTGCTTTAGCCCAAACCCATGGGTTTATAAATTATATTACAATAAATGTTATAATATGTTTAAATTAGAGTAACTTAAGATAGTTTTAAATTATAGAATATTAAATTAAGAATATTATAATTTTATTTTAAATAATTTAATTTTTAATGTAATTTTATTGAGTCAAAATGTTTACACGAACAAGGTAAGATATTTACAAACATCTCTTCCATATTGGGGCTTAGAGCGCCTATCATCGCAATAATGTTTCAAAGTATTGTTAGTGTGAGAAATCTTATTTATATATACCCGAATAAATACATAAAAAAGTAATTAAATATACATATAGCTATATGCTAATAAGGGTAATAAATTTAATTAATAAAAAAAAATATCCTTCATAAAAAATGAAAAATGAAAAATGAATTTATCATAATAATAAAATCTATCATTATAATAAAATAAATTAGAATATGTCTATTTTGATTCTGAATCTAATAGTGTTTTTAGGAATCCATTTTTTTAAGGTATACTTTTTTTGAACAATAATAAAAATATGCATATTGATTTCAAAATTTGTGTCTCGTTTATAGTTTTTGATCGGCGGTTACAATTCAATTTTGTCATATACTTAAGGTATATATAACATAAAGTGTATAAAAATTAATCTCTATTGAGGGGCATTAAACCAATATACAGAGTATAGGTCTTTGGAAGTGAAAATCTTTCAAAAGGAATATGAAATAAAACAAAATCTACAAAATATCCAACATGTTTGAGGATAAAATCTTTCATTACATTATACTTGTCCATATCCACTCATTCTTTCGAATTTGGATAATTATTTACTGTCAAACCACTTTTCCTAGTAGAATCGTTCATTTCCATTGGAAATGAAACTTAAGGAACAAATAATAGCTTTAATTGGCCATTGACCCTTAATTCACCAAACTTCAAGATGTAACATTTATTGACATATTCATCTGCTTCTTTATTTTTATCATGTAAGACATGTAAATAGTCAATTGAGGGGATTTCTTTTTTGACCTTTCTGATGTGATTTAATAGATTTTCAATATCTTATCAGTCGGATGGGATCCTTTTATCATGTGTTGAATGATTAGAAGGGAATCCCCAACACAGTAAGAGAAGGAACATTATTTCTTTAGCTATAAAGAAGCCTTGTAGATGCTTGATTATATGACATATTTCGGTGTGAAATGGGACGATGAAATAGACCTAAAGAAGCTTGGGAAGAGCGGGTGTGTACTTTTCGCACTTCTGGGGCAGTGGAATCGGAAAAGCATTTCATTTTGGAATGTGATGCTTCTAGAGACATCATGGGCAGTCATGACAGTATGTTAGCCTCAATTCCTTGGCATTGTCTTTTCAGTGAAGGGACCGTTAGAAGTTTGGGTCAACTCATTATCAATTTGAGTAAGAACATGATTGAATTGCAAAAGGCAAAAAACAGGGAGGCTCGTAGTCCCATAGATTATTTTTAGTCTCATGGACGATAAAATATCATTCATTCATTCATTTCCTAAACCCACGAATATTTCAATACTTCAAGTCCATTAAGGCCATAAAATATCCCCCTAAAACCACCCATAAAATATGCATTAAAAAAAACATTTTAATTTTTTTTTTATCCATATATTGATTTACATAATGTTAACAATTTATTACGCTACTTTGAAACCATATCCCCTTTTATCTTATTTCCTCCCTTTTAATAAATTTATATAATTATTTATCTCAAGTTCAAGTCTATACAAGTGCTACATAGTAGATAGTGCCTGCTGGTTAGTTTAAATATAGCTAAATTAAAGTAAAAATAAGGAATTCAAGTTAGTGTTAAGGATTAGAATCTAGTCAATTTTGATTTTACTTAATTGTAATTTTGCATTGTGGCAGTGGAGAATCTACTCCTACCCAACTACAATAATAAGTTTTATTGTAATATTGTTTTTGTTTAAAAAGTTTTCTAGAAAAGTTTTACATTTCTTAGGTATATTTTAAAGGTACTGTTCTTGCTAGATTATCTTTAAAAAATGTATTCCTTAAAAAATATAAATATTAAAAAGGAAAGTTGCCTTATTTATTTAATTATTTTTTTTTAACATTTTACTTATTAATAACCATTTTACAATTTCTTATTGATATTAAATAAAATTATATATATATATATATATAATATTATATTATAATATATATTTATATATAATTCATTCATTTCATTTTCAGTACTTAAACCAGTTTTTTTGATAAAACAATAAAATAAATTAACTAAGTGGTTTTTATTTTAAAATAACTATAAATAATTAAATGAATATATATTATTATTTTTAAGTGTTTAACTATTTTTAATATATATTAAACACAAATTTATAGTTAAAATTAATTTTCACTTAACTATTAATGAGTTTATCCAATTATATTTGTTTATGACAAATTCTATTTATTAATTCATAAAAAATTTCGGAGAAAATCACATAGAGAATATTTGGTTGACGCGTTTCGAACTAGCCAGTGTGATTCATCTTCAGGACAAGATGAAGACACAGATCTTAGAGGAAGGTTAAATAAAAGACAAGTCAACCTAACTGTTAGAGGAAAACAACTATATTTGACGAGGGAGGGAAAATTATAAAAATAATATTACAAAACAACTAAACGACTATCTATGATTAGTGAAGGGGATTACTTTAAAATGTTTAAATAATAATATAAATAATAATTTAATTTATTTAAATAATCACATTAATAAACTTATTCATTCCTTAATTTTTTTATAATATTATTTTTTTTATTTAATTGATTATTAATAATTAATATTATTTATTTATTTACCCGGATGCGGGTGGTAATAAATGTTATTTATGAGGGGCCGCACAGAGCAGGCAGCTGACCCTGCACCTAGCTGGTGGACGACCCCCATCGCATGCGCCTCGGGCTGGGAGACACCTTCAAAGGCACGCGAATTTAATCTGCTACAGAACGGTATGTTGGTCACACAGTTCAGCATTTATGAGCGCCTGGTTCAAGAGCACTTGTGTAAGGTTTTATGTATGGCTTTATTTCTATCTCACGCCATTGTCACTGCTTCGTTTCACCTCCGCTCGAGGTTCTTCCCGCACCCTTGCCTGGCTCAACTTATTTGGAAGCTCGCCTGGGCAATTGGTGTTGTTGGGCTCCTCTGCGCTCAGATTCTCACCCGTCAGCTCCGCCTCCTTCCCTTTCTCAGTTAGCCTGTCATCCAAAGTATGCCTCACCGTCGAGGAATCCCGTGCAGAGGAAGCAACACTGGGAACAGAGGAAGAACCTCTCGGCCTGCCCCGCAGAATGTCATTCCCATTGCATCGGCATCCCCTTCTTCTCCGCCCCCGGGTCATGTTGGGTCTCTTCCGCACAATTCATTTCAGACTACCAGGTTCACCTTCCACAGTAGGCTCAACAAGCCTATATTGACTGCCAGCATCACAGTTACTCTCACTGAGGAAGAGAGTAATCCTACCAGCTCAGCTCACGCTACTTCCTCTCAATCTCAAGAAGATAGCGTCCTTCAAGGGGAAAGGGCCGGGGTGGTGTCTAACGAGGACAACATGCAAGATGACACCCCTGTTTCTGAAGTGCCTCTGCAACTGGCCGACTCAACTCAGAACGAGATTCTGGCCTGTGGTCTGTCTTAGCGTGCAGGCTGCATTCTCAACCTGGTGACTACTCCTGCAGGCGGCATTAAAGGAAATGATGACAATGGCTTCGTCACCTGGGTCGGTTCGTCTAGCCAGGTGGATAAGGACATGACTGACTCTCCGTGGTATGCAGACTAAGGCCGGTTCATCACCGACGGGTGGCATTCTTGCCTTTGCTCTGTGTAGTTTTTGCTATGTGTCTTCGTTTCCAAGTCTCTAGTCCTGTGTCTGGTTTATGTTCTTGTTTAAGCTCGTGGTGCTAGCCAACCTGTTCTCTGTTTGCAGTTACAACTATGGGTTTGATGGGTACCATTTTGTCTTTTTGTTCATGGCGGGCATGATAGCATGCGTCTTAGTAAAATCTCTAAAGATGTTAGCTATGTCATGTTAAAACCAGAATAGAGATATCTCAGGGGGTCATGGTCTAACACAAAATCTTTGGAAGTTTGTAATTTGAAAACAGCAGAAAGCATGAAATGTATGTCTCTGATTCTCTGGCTGAGGGCTGGCATCTGCCCCCTCTGAGGTCTCGACCTCATTGTACATAAATTTTCTCTTTTTTCATAGAATTAGTATTTACGAAGAAAAAAAAAATTATTTATTTATTTATTATGCGATTAAAAATGAGCCCATAAAAAAATACACTAAATTTTTAAAAAATTATATAAAAAATAACAAGCTAGGGTTCTTAAACCAATGTTTTTTTTTAATAAATAAATAGATGAAAAAAAAAAAAAAAATATAACTACTTTTTTTTTGTTGTAAGCTAACATGGGTCCATTCATATTCTATTAATTCGAGTTGAAACTTGTACATTCACATGGTGGCCTCAACCCGCCCCGAGGGGAAACCGGGTCTGTTGGCCACCTTAAGTTTTTGACAGCCATCCATAAACAAAAAATGCTAAGTCTTCTTGTCCAAGCTAAGTGAACTACGCAGTCAAAGAGATTGCTACTAGCTCCTATCTACATTGTATATTATAACAAAATTAAAACTGACTCTCTGTACCCAAAACAAAACATTAATACATATCTCCAGGTATCAGTCTGCCATGGCTTCCAGCTGGTCACCTTCTTCCTTTATTCCTGTGTCCATCTTCTTTATCTGATCTTTTATCTCTTCCAGCTTATTATCTTGCATAAGAAGGATCACCTGAATGTTTTTCATTTCTTTTTTTAGGTTAGCAATTCCCTGGGCTAGTTCAGCCATCTCCATAGCAACCTGCTCCATGGCTTTTGCCAGCAGCCTCTTCATAACCAGTATATGTGAAGTGCATGTTTATACAACGACATCCTCCCTCTGGTATTCCCTGGATCCATCAGCAGGTATTCCCAATCATACATCTCAGGATCTGATTGTTCCTGCATAGCCTCTTCCTCCATTCGCTGGATAATTCTTCGAATATCCTCATCAGTGTTTTTGCTGTATGCGCTCTCGGCATGCTGGACCCCCCGTTTCAAAGTTTTCGTGCCCCTTCTTCTACCCCACGGCGCCGGTTCAATTCTGGCTTGGTTTCCGGTCGGTCTTCCTCACCCTCTCCCTCTGCGGTTCCCTCCCCGTCCTCTATTCCCTTTGTAATCCTCCTTCACTTGGTTGCCCTGACACTTAATGCCGGAAGGGCCGCCAAAGTCACCTTCCTCCCTTCGTCCCCTGGCTCCTGTCTCTCTGCTCCCCAATTCTTCCTGATACCTGTCCTTCTGGTTCTTCTCTTTCATCGTTACACTCCTCCTTTGCTGCCTGTGTCCCTCCTGCTCTGAACTATACATCTCCTCTTCCTCTTCCGTCATGTTCATTCCTGTCTGCTGCTGCTCCCATGCTTCCTAAGATTTAGCCTTGTCTCCTGCCTTACCCATTCCCTTTCCGTGCCTTCTCGTCTCCATCGCTTCCCTCTTCGTTCTTCCCTCCGTAGGTAGGTTGACTGTCTGCCTTCTCCTTCCTGCTATACCCCTGGCTATGGTTTTCCCCGCGCTGTTTCTTTCCGCTCTCCCACGGCCTGCACTTACTATTGCACTTCCCCTGCGTCTCCTTCCTTCCTCATAGTGATTACCTTGCGGCCCATCCTCGTTCCTCTTCCCCTCGTCTTTCTTCCACCTGCAGTTTTCATGATCCTCCACTCCTCCCTGTCCTACCTCTGTGTCTTCATACCCAAGTCCCATCACTGAGGCATACCTACCTCCACTTCTGGCTTGCATAACTCCGCTACTGCTACTCCTTGAAATGATATCCCCTCTGTGGATCTTCCTGTTCGCCATCATGATTATTCGTATGCCACAAGGCTCGTCGTGGCTTTTCGTCCTCACCTTGTTTCTCAACCTCCGCGCCGCCGTTTCCACCCCGATCGGGGAAAAAAAGATAACTACTTATTAAATAAACTAAAAATATATAAAAGTAAAATAAATGAATAATAAAAAAGAAAAATAAATAATAATACAATGAAAAATATTTTGAAGATATATATATATGTAATATATTTTTAATTTATATAAAAATAAAAAGGGAGGGGTTTTAAAAAACAACTCTTTTTTTTTTTTTTTTTTTTTTTTTTTTTTTAATTATAAAAAATAAAAAAGAGGGGTTATAAAAAGCATTTTGTTTTATATATAAATAAATGGATGAAACAAAAAATAAAAATATAACAACTTATTAATAAACTAAAATATTAATAAACTAAAAATATATAAAAAGTAAAAATAAATAAATAATAAAAGGGAAAAATAAATAATAATAAATGAAAATTATTTAAAAATGTAAAAAATATAAAAAGAGGGTGTACCAAAAAAAAGGAGAAGGATTAAGAAGAGAGGGTGGGAATCCAATAGCTACTAATTTTCCAGTCGTCTTCCCTATTAATGTTATTATAAGACCTCTCAATTTCAGTGGCTTCCCTAAACTTGCAGTGATGAAAATGAGAAATTTTTGCGACGACCTTAGCATCCTCAATTCATATATGATGCTTGGTCTTCACTGCATGCTCCGCTAAAGGAGAGGATTTGGTCCTCCCATGTTTGATATGAGTCGCAAGTTCCTTAATCCTTTGGTTAATAGACCAACCTGTTTTGCCAATGTATGAGGTCCCACACGAACATGGGATGACATAAACACCTTTCAAATCCAGAAGATTTACCTGGTCTTTAACCGACTTTAGGGAGCTTTTAAACATGTTAACTAAAAATATTTATTAAATTTGAACTTGTTAATTAATAATATTTATTATAAAAGTAATTTAAATATTAAAAAAATAATTAAGTTCTATTCTAATTAATTAATGGTGAATGAGATTTCATTTTGTTATTATTAGTCTTTGGGCAAAAACATAATCAATTTAGCATTGTCCAATATAAATAATACATATTTTGATACTTGCAAATCAATGTAGAGTGGGTGACAAAATTCTTGACTTTAGAGCTAAATTTAACAGTCATGTGATCTTGGAATTCATAAACTAAATCTGACATAATAATCTTGTATCTAAGTTAATCATCTTATTTCATCATGCACATAAATGTCAATTGCTTCTATTCCACATAGGTATAATTATATTATTTTTTATAGGGATATAATGTATATATTACTATACATTTAAAATGATAAAAAGAAAAATTAAGAATCAACCATTAATTTTTTTTAAGGGATTAAACATAAAAGTGACACTAATGTACCATATGTTGTAATTTCAGATGTATTGTGTTGATACATAATTTCAATGGAAAACCATTCTTTTAATCATCTTCTTTAAGTACTATATTCTAAAGCGTATTTGAATTAATTGTAGTATTGCACAATATTCTATATTTAATGTTTTAGTTGTAGTCTTGTATAATATTCTATCTTTTTAAATTTTTGGTTAATAATAATAGTTAAGTTTAAAGTATGAGGGGTAACATTAGTTTTGGAGTGTGAAATTTGGATTAGTATATGAAACTAAAGACCAACATATATGAGATTAGATTTAGGTTATAAAATTTTGTAACTTAAAAATAGAATAAATAGAATCTCAATAGCCCTGAATATCAAGGAAACTTAACTCCATTAATTACAAGTTTATAATATTTAGGTATTTTAATAATTATTAATTGCATTAATATTGTTATTACCTTATTTCACAGACCACCCACCAAATTAGACTTGGATAATAAGGATTTCAATTTTGTCTAATGTTTAGAGATAAACGGTTATAACGATAGCCACAACACTATCTTGACTCCACAAAGATATTATAAGCATACCTTCATTTTAATCCAAGTGTGACGTGATAGTGATGACCTTCACCTTGCATAAATTAATTGTTTCTTGGTGTATTTAGTTTTAATGTAGCAATGTTTCTTTATATTGTGAAAGGAATCTACATTAGTAAAGATACTTTTATTTTGATTTTTTTCCATCGTCACATGAACACGTCCTGGTTTTGTATTAACAAACTCTAGATTGTTGTTCCAACACAATTATGTTTTTGGTGTTGTCTATATCGATTACAACAGTTCATGCAGAGTTTGTGCATTTTGTGTTGCATTGATTGAGCGTTTGTTGGTTGGAGAAAAGCCACCAATGCTAATAAGTTAAATGACATTTGGTACATCCGACTTGGATGCTAACCAATGTGTTGTGACAGTCGTGGTAGTGGTGCCACAATAAGCAATCACGTCATTCATAAAACCAGGACTCTAGAGAACTCGGTACATGTGCTAGATCTTTACACAGAACTTGATACACTTGTTAGACTTTTATTATTCATGTACATATGTAATAATTACATGATAAGATCTTAGTCACTAGTTACAAGGCATGGCGTAAGAAGATGTTCAAAATTATAGCCAATAACATTACACATAAATGTTGATAGTTTTTTTTGTAAAAAAAAAACGAAAATTGTAAAATTTTATTTTAGAAAATTGAAAATAATTTAACATCTTTGACTAAAATAATAAGTGATCAAGCCAAACCCTAATGCATAATACCAACTAATTTCACAACTTCAATCATAAGAAAATATAATTAATTTGAGACATTTTAATAGAATTTTCCAAATTATAATAAAATATAATTTTTTACTAAATCCATTAAAATTTCTAACTTTACAAACTCGAACTCAACATTTTTAGTTAAACAAACATTAACCCTATTTAATATCAAATACTTTTTATTAAGAATAAAACCAAATTACATGACAAATCCATTATTGTCTCCATGGATGAGACACCATTGTTGTTGATTTTGCGTTATATTTACCCATCATAACTTCTTTTGTTTTGATATTCACAAGGAGATGTGTAAATATTGTATACATATGGAGATCTTGTTCGCATGTTATGACACATGAGCTTGGTTCATAATTGGCACCATATGATGGGTTTTAACTCGGAATCATATAATATAAAATTAATATAAAAAGGAGACATCACGGAAAGTTGTTGTTGGAACATTATAGGATGTGATTAATCGCATGATAAAACATTAATATAAAAGGACATATAATGGATGGTTGTGATTGTGATGGTGATGCGAGCATAAAGTGGTTGATATGATATGTGAAGTAGTTTCTTTTAGCTGACTTTGGAGATATGGGATGTTGAGTGAGAATGTAACTTTCTTATGATACCTTTTATCATGTTAATTAAATTATTGCAGCTTTAGGAAGGTGTTTTTCTCCTACCTAAATTTTCATTCTAAGTTATCGCTAAAATTGTTGTGTATAAATTTTCATTATAAGTTATCACTGAAATTGTGTATAGTTTGGAGAAAGGATGTTAATGAAGAGAATATGTATATATTATGGGTAAATATATAAGATACGGGTTATTGTTGTATAGTAGTATAGTTTTTGTCTGTTTTGATAGTTATCAATATGTTGGTGTGATTAAGATAGTGCAGGGCTTGTACTTTGTTTTTATGAAAATGATTTTTTGTATTTTCATAATAATATTATTAAACAATTGAACAATGTCTTGATTATGTGTTAATTCGCCAAAACAAGAGATTGATTAAGTTTATGTGACATTTCGTCAAAATGTTTCTACGGAGCGGGGCAGTGTGCGGAGGGGGAATGTGTGCAGAGGTGTGGAAGTGGGGAATAGAGGTTCTCCCATGCATACTCCTCTTTTGCACACCATTTCAATCTGCTATGACAAATACGAGTGGGATTAATAATTCAAATCTTTGTGTCAAATAAATTGAAAAGTAACATTTTGTAGTTTGTGTCAGATAGAACTATGCGAAAGAAGTGTCTAGCAAGGAGAATGTGTGTGTAAGTGCGGAAGTCAACACATAATAGTTGTAACACCCCCTCCTCCTAAGTCCACCCAAGAACCAACCAGTCGGGCAAACATGTGATGAGAGAGGTTATTATAAGGGATTCAATCTCCTTGGTGACCTTAAGGAAATGGAATTGACGGAACATCACACGCAGTCATCCAACATCATCAACAAAAACCTCAGGAGACAAGTCAACCACTTAGACAGCCTGTCCTTGGGTCCCACTGTTGTTCTGGATCTCTTAGGCCATAGTCGCTATCATGCTATGGGTAAGGGAGCGACCAACAACCTAAAGTTGCTCTCACAGACCTACTTGCCAACAACTATGAACCAAAATTTCTAGTTCTATGTCAACAACCCCGAGATTTAAGCCACTTTTCTAGCCCAGAATCTCGACCTCTACCTAGAACTTGCTCCAACCTTCAAGATTCATTAAGGATGTGACAACAATGTTGATCAATCAAAATCAACCTCAGGACTAGGCCTGAGCATCCCCATCCAGGACGGACATTTTGTCAAACACTTGGCAACAATGGAACCTACAGGTCTAGGATACAAGACATAACACAAATGATTGAAACAACTTACGAAACATAACTAGAAGGATCACCTCCTTCTCCATTGAACTACTACATCATAAATTAGGTATCGCATCCATCCATTTAACAGTTACAAGTAAATACATGAAATAAACATGACATGAACTAGTCATTTAACCATGCTTATAACCAGCATAAAACCATGTAAATATCAGAAATAAGACAACCATTAAATCCATATATAAATTAGTGCAAAAGTAAGGGAACTTAGCATTTATTAATCATATGCAAATTCAATTAGGTTCGAGACTTCCACATACCACCCGACCATAGACATGACTGAACCAAATCTCTCTTTCAGCCAATCACTCTTGTGCCATATTCCAAGCATGAATGTGGGATCTCATACAACAACCAATCCAAGAACAACCAAGGGAATCCAAAGATTAAACCACCTCCACCCTCATCAAATCGTGATCACACCAAAACTGGTGCTCCGATCACAACCGAACAAAACTTGAAATGCCATCTGGAATCCATCACTATCCTTGAGGAATTTTTTGTCTCCTTGTCTCTCAGGCTTTACCGCAATCGAAACCTAGATCACTAGGCCCTGAACCGAGACATCTCCCTCACGCTTTACCATGTATCCTGCCAAAACCGGTCAAGGGATTCCTAAGCCTTTGGGAATGAAACTTGAGACCACCTCTGCGCTAGATTCTGAAATCCGGAAAACCAAAGCTCAAAAACCAAAATAAACATCCCAAGACCATGGCATCCAGAAAAAGGCAAGGCTAGGCTAAAATCCACTGTTATAACATGGCAAAACCATGCCATCAATAACAAGAAAACCATACACCAACATGCAAATCCATGCATGTCCGAACCAACTAGGAAATCACACATACAAAAGGTTACCTGCAAGTATTCCTGTTGAAGCTGCTTGAATCCTGCTTTCCTTCCTTGATCCTTGCTTGCTTTTCCTTCCCTTTCCTTGCTTTTTCTTTCCTTGCTCCAAACTAGAGTGCTCCAAGAATACTCTAAGTGATCAAGAGAGAGAGAGAGAGAGAGCTTGAAACTTGAACTTGACAAAAGTCATGAACTGATCCTTAGAAGCCTTTTTATGCACGAGGCCTCTAATTTATTCATTTTCCATTATTTTCCTTCAATTTCCTCCTCAAATGCAATCCTGTGACCTTTCATCTTACTTTTTTCCTAATTTCCTTTATTTTCGTAAATAAATGTGCTAAAATGCCTTTTTGCCTTTTAATGCCTTTGCCTTAGCCTTTGCCAATTTTCCTTCAATGTAGGTTTTAACCCCATACAGAAATTACTTGCATACGAATTCTAAAACATAGAAAATAAACAATGCGAGAGCATAACACATAAAACAGATACACACAGAGATTTCCCTTGGATCCCAAAACCAGGACTACCAACTTGATTTTTCATTATGTTCCTTTCAATGTTACAATACATATTTATACATGCCTAAGAATCCAATACCATGGACCGAAAACCATCGCGTCCAAAA
>APFE030393245.1:0-10320 GCA_000404065.3 Pinus taeda | reverse complement strand
GATGTAAGATTTTTGTGATCCATAATTATTTTTATACAAGCTTACTGACAAATCACAAAGTAATGATTAATGAACATTTCAAGGTTACTAATGAAATTTATTATCAAGACCAATTTAATTTCTTAAATTTATAATTTTACTTCATTATTATATTCATGATTTTTGGGGATGATGATTAACAGTATATGTTTTTTTTAGGAGATCACAATTTTAAATCCAAAAGATGAGATAGTTGTTACTAAAAGTGTCTTGTTACTTACACAAGTATATCATTAATTTCATTTTTTATGAATTAAATATTTAAATTTTATATTAACATATTAAATTTGTGAGTTTTTTTCAAGAGTTTACTTACTAAGTATGTGAAAAATGCCATTACAAATATTCAATTGTTTACCCCGGGAACTCTTGTTGGAGGATGTCCAAGTTGGCTTGGATTCCACGCAGTTGTTCGACAATGGACTATAGCGTTGGGGGCTGCTCGACTCTTCCCGGTGATTGGGCTCACTCTTGGATGATCTCCTCCTCCATCATGGCACTCCCCTTGTTGTGTTCTTTGCTTCTCACTACCTAGTCTTCGAGTTTCCCATGGTGGTCAGCTCCACATCGGGCCATTCCCCTCTGCCTTTGCATGGCATCACTTCAATACCAAACTAGCCCCACCACCCTTCTCCACCCTCGACCCCACTTCGCCCTCAAACTAATGCATAGGAGGTTGGTTGACCTCGCCTTCCAAGCTAAGGTTACCTCCCCACACTCTATGTCCAAGGCACAATTGGTTAAGTACACAACTCTCCCACTCCTCCCACACCTGGGTACTTCCCACCGTTGCAGAGAACCTGCACCACTAATGCCAGCACACCAATTTCGGGTCATAGGGAATCTACACTACACTACCATTAAAACCTAGCAACAGGAGGCAAAGAAACGATGTTGAGCACCACCCAGAAAATGAACCAAAAATCTAGAAACAAACACTACCCAGAAAAACATAGACACGCCTTGATACCTTTCCAGAGTAGGAAGAAAGGTTTGAAAGAGAAGATGAGGGATAGTGGGAACTGGACCACAAAAGTTGTTGTTGACTCCCAGGTCCCAGACTCCCCTCACTCGAACCCATAACTTAGTTGTCAAAACTAGGCTCCCATCTCCATTGCAACATAAGACCTCAAATTGTGAGACTCAAGCATGCATGCACAGGGAAATTTCTTGTGTACACATAACTTCCTCACCCCCTCTGCACCTCACTCCCATAACCAGCATCCAAAAATAGATAACTTCCCTTCAACATCGATCCAAAGATAAAAAAAAATAGACTTACAAATGAAATTTCTCAATATCTCCCAAAAACAACACCAAATCATAGTGTTTATCTTCCTGATTTCAACGTTGCTTGAATCACCTCAATCTGGTGCCGTATGAGGAAGTTATGATGTTCTAAATTTCTTGCCCAACAACTAAAAATTCAACTTGCAGGGTTGAATGGGTTGCTCACTGGGCAGGTCATACGCTGACATCGGTAGCTGACTAGGCAAGCACAATGGGAAGTATGGGCCAATCCTGTGAAGCCACGTGGTAGTACCATATTGGTTGAGGTGTCACATTTTTATTGGCTGAAGGGTTTTGTAGTGGACCAATAATCAGGCACCACGTGGCCCAATGAAAGGGCGCCACATGGCCCTTGAATCAACCACCACCAGGATCAAACCCATGACCTTTCGTTAACTAACCAACAAACTTACCAGCATGCCACGACTTTGGTGTTTGTTATAACATTGACGTTGATTTGATTTATGGACATGTTGTTGGCATGTTGGCAAAGGGGGGTGGGCCACATGGCCCTTTCCCTAGGTCATTTGGAGACCAACATAACCATAGTGTAAGAGCTATGGGGGCGGGTAGTTATCCCGACCCCCGAGGCTCATTACACACCACACGATTGTGTGGTGGACAATGGAAGTGTTATTGGTGGAGAGGGCAGGGACTAGGCCCCATCCCCGGTCCCATCGTTAACCACATGACCACGACCTCCGAAGCAGGATCTAAGCCGACAGGGGCGGGTGGTTAGCCTGACCCCTTGCCATATTGATAACCATGAGACCACGACGGAGCAGAGAGGGGGCTAAGCTGATGAGGGCAGGAGGTTAGTCCACGTGCCCGCGAACGGGGCTAAAAATTCGACGCTAAGGCCTTATGGCACATTTTAAAGAGGCAACAATTTGCACCATTTACAACGGGAATTCCCCCAATACAAGGTGAAATTGTCAGTCGGCGGTCTGTCAAAGGGATGAATTCATTGCCCAAATTGCTAGTTTTTCCATTTTGTAGGACAATTAACAGAGAAAAATTCTATGAGGAATAACTTGGTGTATTTTCAGTCTTTTTGAGCCTAGGAGAGCCTAGATAGAGGTTTTTGGGTGTTCTGAAATTAATGGCAGTATCAATTTTATGATTTGAGTACTGCATGTTGGACATTTTGCAAAGCCAAGTCCTTTAGTGATGCAGACAAAGATTTTTTTGAGTCTATATAGAGACTTTGTTGAGCATGGAGAGAGCCTAGACAAGGGTTTTCCAACTTTTTGAACTTATCTACAACAACTGTTACTTAAGTAGAGAAATTATTTTCAGCTTTTTCTCGGTGTGCTAATGGGAAATGATCTTTTCAACGCTTCATTTTAAAGTAGTTTTATTTTTATGCTATTTGATCTTAGCTTGAGTATAAGGACATATTGTCCTTTTCTTTAACATCATCATGACTTGCTATAGGGAGTCATTTTTTTGAGTGAGAATTCTTTGTAGGAGAACATTTCTTTAAGTATAAATAGTGCCACTCTAGAGTCAAATATGTGCATTGTATTCTTTTTCTACTAAGATCAATAAATCGTCCTAACATCGAAGCAGGGCCTGGAGACGTAGCCCAAGAAGGGTGAACCCCATTATCACTTGCTTGTTTCTTCTCTGCATTTTTTTCATATTGATTTTCATATGAATTTGATTACTTTTAAGTTCATTTGAAAACTTAACCACTCATCTTTGAAGAAGTTGCAAACTAAGTTTTCATTTAAAGTGTCAATTTTATCTGACTTGCAAAGTGTCAGAGGATGATCAAAGTTTCATTTTCAAATCATGTGGCATCAGAGGAGGTTCTGAATAGACTTCAAACATGGGTGAAATTTTGCAGCATGCAAGACTCTTCTAATTAGAAGAAATGAATTCTTCTCTCAAAGTGGAGAATATGGAATTGAGGAGATTTCTTGAAGCATAAGAGGATGAAAATAAGAAGTTATGTTGGATGTTGTAGAATGTCATTGAAGAGAAAATTGGGGAATGTTCAGCTACTAAAGCTTCCCCTAGAACTCAACAAGTTTGTGGTCATGGAATGGCTGGTGATTGTACCCTTTGCCAGACGAAGAACATTTCTTATATGTTAAATCACAAAAGTGGTTTCCTTGAGTCTGCATCTACCACTTCGTCTACAAAAGAGAAGGAGGAGATGGTTAAGCTTCTGGAAGAGGACCAAGAGTGTAACACCCTCCTCCCACATCTACCCAAATAACTAGACAACCGGGGTAAACATGTGATGACGAGTTACTATGATATGATTCAACTCCCTATGTAGCAGTTAAGGAAGTGGAACTGATGGAACCCAGACAACCTGACCTTCTACACATGCAATAGAACCCAAGGAGCCACTGAACCCATCCAAGTGACCAACCCCTAAGACAAAATGACTCTTTTCAGCATTAAATCTGTTAGCACTCAGTAATTTTCCGAGGTTGCAAAAGAAAATCACCAAGGTAACCAACTTTGGAATCTGGGATCTAGCCCTGCTAGCTTTAGAGAGGGATCTATCTTTAAGATTTAACTTTGTTTGATTGAATATAGGCTAGTTATGAAGTTTGGAGTTTGATTTATACTTGAATGGTTGGTTGATAACTAGATTACCATTGGGTTACAGAGTCTGTTACATAAAGTACAGATCGACTTCAGTGTCTATAGATAGATCTCACAGGGAAAGGTAGCCAAACTAAATGGATTGTTTAAAGTATCTAAAGTGGAGAAGAAGAACATATTAAGGTTCACTTTAAAATATAGAGCATTGTTACCTGAATTCTATATTTAAATATCAGAACAAAACATAGAAATTATTCGTAGCCCAGTGCAGAGTGTAGATTTAAACAAATTCTTCCCTTTATTTATCTATTGAATAATTTAGATTTGGAAAACAAATATGTGCTATAAACAGAGAAGTATAAACACATGAGACAGATAGATGCACTTCACCAACAACTTGACACAAGAATCTTGTGAAAGAGCTTCTGTATTACTGGTAATCTGTTGATGCTTCATAAAAATATACAAGAGTGTTCTTCATACAAAAACCAACCCTTGATACTTCTAAAGGTGAAGTATTTATAATTAATTTACAAAAATATCATGTCAGAATGACTAGGATGTATCTACAAAATAATAAAACTGAATCAAGCTAACTTATTACAATGATATCAGGGAAATTAAAACTGTTTGAAGTGGTTGCACTGAAATGGTGGAATAGCTAGGTGTCTGGCTCTCATACTCTTCATGTGCTGTAACACTGAACTGTGTCCCCAAAACTACCTTTTACTCCAGTAACTCACAAAGTTTATCCCAACATTGTTCACTCGGGATATTCATCTTCATCAACTTCCTCTACACTTCGTTGACTTCAGTATATTTGGAAAATTTTGGCTGGGTGATGAATATATTTGGAATTGCATATTGAATGTCGTGATCGTATGAAAATGCTTCCAAAAAAGATTTTCCTGTCATACTGAGTCTTCCGGCTGTAACCTTTGAACTATCTCTTGCCTTGGTCATAATCTGCTCATTGTAATATGACCACGTGTTGAGCTTGTCGTTAATCACTAACAAGTTTGGAAGTCCTTTCTTGTAGAGAGGTTCTAGTTTGGCAAAGAACTTTTCTATACATGTGTTCATAATTCTTCCCTTCTCTTCAAGTTGTCTCATAATATTTCATTTAGTCAACACTTTCCTGACTTCCAAAATTGTTTTAGTCCTATCTTCAATTTCCAACTCTTCCAATTCCTTATTGTTCTTGGAGTTTAGAAATTTGATAAGCTCAGTGGCTTCATTTGATTTATCTCCTAGTTTCTTTTTGACCTGCTCGATGGCTTCATTTGATCGTTCAATCAGCTTCTGTTTCTCAAAAATGATTTGGATTGAAGGCCAAATGTCCTCCATGTCTTCATTGATCCTTTTCCAGATATTTTCCTTTACATGTGCCAATGTATTGCCCATGGTACAGTCTTTTTTCATTTTCTGCAATCTTTGGGACAATCTCTAGGACTTCTGTGTTTCTGTCATGTATACATTTTCAAACCTTGTACTCTTCTCTTGTAAAATATTTACCTAAAACTTCAGCTTCTTTAGCTCTTCTTTCTATATTAAGACATGTTTTCCATTGATTAATCTAACTTAACTAAGCCATCAACAACTGATGTGGGAAGCACAATAGAAGATGATGTTCCTGTTGTCTTGGTTGTCATAGGGACACCTATTTGTAGTGGAGATGCAATGGGAACTGCATCAAGAGGAACAAATGCAAGTTGCTAACTCTGTTCCTTTTCCTTTATTAAATTGTCCAATTCTGCTTCCATTTCTTTTATCTATGCACCTTGTTCCACTAGAAGCTTCAACAACTTTTCCTTTTGTAGCTTTGTATCTCCAATTTCCTTGGCTTGGGGGTCTTTTGTCGTTGGCAGCTTCAATTGTTTCTTTAAGGCTACAATGTCAGCATTTTTCTTTATGATTATCTCCCCCATGGATTTTGAATTGTCTGGATCAAACCCTGCTTTGATCACCATTTCCTCCAAGTATCTTTGGCAAGTGAGGACGCTTTCTCCAATTTGATCTGAGACTACAAATTATTTAAAGTAAGTTGTACTTTAGAGGCAGTAATATTAGTCTGTGTAAAAGTAGAATATATCATCTCTCCTGCCTACCTGTGCATATCTATTTGGTCTAAAGGATGGACATCCTTTGCCTCAAATTCAAAAGTGGTTTGTTTGAAATTTTTTGTTGACTTTGGTTTAGGGACTTGGGCCTGCAAGAATTCCATATGCATCCTTCCCTTCTCTGTATCATATGCTGAGATGAGCCTGTGCTGGATAGAGGAAGATTGCTTCCTGAACTGAGCAGATATGTTATCATGAATGGCTTCATTCCTCTGCTTAATCTCCTTATATCTCTTAAAAGCATCCAACTGCCTCTGCTCTGTGGATGATTCTAGTGTTTGACGTATAGTGGTTGGAATCTCTTTAGTAGTGGAGGATAATGGGGACTATCCAACTTAAAAGTCTTCAAACCGGAGAGCACAATATTGCCTTATGTGTCCTCGAGTGATGGGAAGTCTATTTTAGAGCCTATTTTAATCTTCTTAGTATATATTTTGAACTCTTTAGCTAAGACTTTTGTGACTGATGGAGAATCATCTTCTCCTGGTCTCTTATCTGTCTTTTCTCTATGTATGGGAGTCTCTGAAGCTGTCCTGGAAAGTACTTGCTCCTTAGCCTCCTGCAATGTATTTTCTACCCAATTGTGTTGGTTCATATATTTCTCTATTTTTGGCCTCTGAGTATGCACATAGGGTGTGGCTTTTTGTTCCACTGTTAACTTGGAAATTACCCCAAAGGGGTCATAAGACCAAGTGAAATTGAGAGGGAAGTTCATTTTTTTTCAACAGGCGATATGCTTCCTCTCCTGCGGCTCTACTGTTGCAGATTAAGTGTCCTATCTACGTTTTGATCCGAAACTGATATTTCTTCTTAGCTGCCACGAAATGGATGTTATCAGAATGAATTATTTTCCTAATGTATTCCAAGGCAAATATTCTCATTGGAAAATACTTAGGCAGTTTGTATGGTGGCAAATCTGAACCCTACACTCTTATTTCTATGAATGACTGGTAAAGGTACTAGTCCCCTGTTTTGACCTATTCACTGAGATGTAAAACCTTCTAAATGTATTCACTAATCCATGGAACCTATTGGCCACTCAGCAAATAAGTTTTTGGATACACAAACTCGTCTATGAACTCTGAGAAGCTAAATTCCTGTGTCTGACTTCTAACTAAGGAAGTCGAGAAGACAATTAAGTGTGGCTCTCCTTGTTGATCAAGCTTCTGCATTGCGAATGGAAACTTATCTGTTTGAAAGAACATAAACATATACATGAGAATTGAAGAATATCTAACCATTTCTTCAGTTAAAAACTAAAGGAAATTTTCATGAATTAAATTTGCTAAGAAGTGACCATAGTCAAAGGTGACTGATGGTCCTTGTTATGAAGAAAGGGTGGATAGAAATCCTAGAATAGGCTCATCTACCCATTCATCTGAATAGTAACCAAGAATGGATGAAAAGACAGAGATAATCTCTCTTGTCCTTTGACGGAAGATAGAAGAGGGATATGGGGGCTTTCTTAGGGACTTGAGAGTCTTCAGGGAGGAAAATTTCAAAAATGGCAGCTCTCTGCAGGAAGGTAAATTTCTCTAAGAGCTTCAAGGGAGAAAAGGGAGAGGGAATCACAGTGGGGAACTTGCAGCATTTGGTTTATGCTATTAGATATGATGGTGAAGAGAATTTCACCATTTGGGGAAATAATTTCCCTCTTGCTTGGAAGGTAAGAGGCTTGGCATCTTAGAAATAATTCCGGAAAATGACAAGATTGGGGGACAAAAAACAGGGGAAGTATGGATTGCCAAAGGTGTATCTCATCGGATTGATCAAGGAAATTATCACGAAACCAACATCGTAATTCGAAGAGGTCGAATTCACACTGTTCCAAAAATCTTGTAAACTTTGTCTGCAAGTGGAATATGGTCTAAATCGATAGGGGGAGTGACCATAGGATTGATTACAAGGGCGGATTTAGGTGCCATGGTAGTTGCAAAATGGAGAGTGGAAGAATGTAATAGGAGGTACGGGTAGTAAGTTTCAATGATTGAGGGGAATTTAGTGGCAAACCTCTGTATATTTATTGATTACGGGCAATGGAAATGTTGATGAGAGATAATGGCACAACAAAGGTAGGAATGATGTTCATGAAGTGATGAGAGAAAGTTGTAATCACAGAGGCAAATTAAATTTTTATAATGCGTGGACCGAGCTTAACTGTTGACTTAACGGTCTTGATTTGGCATTAATTCCTGTAATTGGATCAAGCAAATGGAAATAAAATTTATGGTGGGTGCAACGGTCGCAGACGTGGTAGTCGAGCATTGGTGGGCGAGTGGTGCAGGACCATTGGCGAGAGTGATGGGAGTAGGGACAAGTGGTGTGATGGGAATGCGAGCTGCAACGAGACATGGAGGTGACACATGGTGGGAAGGTGGATTAAGGTGGGATGGCAGTACGCTTTCGGGGGGGGTAGGAAGTATCTGGTAAATGGAGGGGGGGGTCTGAAATCCACGGCACTGACACGTAAGGGGGTGGTAAATCGCTTTTCGGACCCCCCTGGCATTAAATGTTATGGGGGGGTCCGAAATCTATCGTGGGTTAGCAGATGAATGCAATGGGTGATCGCGAGGTCATGAAAAAGGCGGGGTTTAACACAAGCTAGTCCCACAATATGTTTCTGGCATATGAATTATAACCCAAGGTCCAAACTTTAGATAATGAACCACCTCAGATTTATTACATCAAAAACCTTTATTTTCATATCCTAATACTATTCTAAAGCAAATGAGGGTGCATTTAAACATGCAAACCCTGTCAAATTTTTCATTCTAAAGAGATTTTTTTTTATTTATTTTTTTTTTATCTCAAACACTAAACTAATCTACTCACTACATCAATCCAGATTATAGAGTTGGATTAAATTTATTCACCTTTTCTACCTATCTAATCTTAGCCAAGATTAAATTGTTTGGCTAAGTTATTCACTCTCACCTAATTAACATAAATTTAAATCAACTTGAACATGATTAAACTGTATGTTTCAAGCAGAAAGGGATTGTGGCATTTTAAGCAAGATGCACACAATTTCATGAATTTATTCTTTACAAAGACAGAAGGCTAGTAGTGGCACTTGGTCTAGCATCACTTTCATATTTATTAATTTTTTGTGGGGTTCATTTATCACTTCTTCTCTTTTTCCATTTTATTCTATTTTTGTATTTATACCCTCTTTTCATTTTTTCTTTCATTTTTCTATCTTTCTTGGAAATCATTTGTAGAAAGCTATATTATTTACAATCCAAAATACTAAAAGTAATTATTCAATGATCAATTGATCCTATAAATTATAGGACCCTAACAGTGGCTCCAACTGGGGATGACACTTCCTGGTGAAGTGTCAAGAACACCATAGACTAGTAGCCTTGAATCCTTATCTTCAGTATTGGATGCATCTGGTTTTTTCTATTTTCTGTAGTTATGGTGGTAAAATTCCTCAAAGCTTAGGGCCTTCTCCACAGGATTCAACTTTCAAACATAAGCTACCCACTCATGACAATACAAAAGTAAATGGTATCTATAATGGGTGTGATAAAAACACTTTTTTATTCCTGAAAAACATAATTCTTGAGCATCCTTCCATTGATAGGTCCTCCAAGTATTTATGTTCCATTTGTGTTCTTTAGAAAAAAGGCATTGTTACCTCGGTAAGAATCAATAATGTAAGGTCCCATCCACAAGTTGTCAAAGTTACCATGCTTTCTTTTTTCTTACCTTCTGGAATCCCATTTCAGAGCATGCTGGTCGATCTGAAAGTCATCATCTTTTGTCCTTCGGTCAAATGTTTTCTTGATTCTATCTTGGATCAACTGAGTTATGTTATGAACTGCTTCTCTTGTCTACTACAAATGGATTGTCTGGTTTATTCTCCTTTGCAAATCTTTTGGTTCGACATCCAATTCTTGCATCATATTTAAAACACGGATTCCCAAAGAAGTTGGAAAAACAACATCTATCCCATAAACTAGCTTATATGGAGACATGCCTATTGACTTTTTGGTAATAAGCATGCCTGCCCATAATGCATTAACCAACTTGTTGTGCCATGCTTTTTTGTTGTCCTGCAACAACTTTTTAATATTTTAACTAAGCTTTTATTGGAATATTCTGCTAGTCCATTTCCCTGAGGGTAATAGGCTATAGAATGTCCCAATGTTATATGATATTTGTTGCAAAAATTTACCATCTTTTTTAACCTAAAAGTTGCAGCATTGTCAGTAATAATTTTCCTAGGGAAACCAAATCTAGCAAGGATATTGTTCTCTAGGAATTTTATGATGACTGCATTAGAAGCTTCTCTGGTAGG